>JADRCD010224444.1:603-23372 GCA_019843815.1 Montemys delectorum | reverse complement strand
GTGTGTGTGTGTGTGTGTGTGTGTGTGTGTGTGTGTGTGTGTGTGTGTGGTGGAATATAGAGCACATGTACATATGCACAAATGTATGGGGAACCCAGAGAAACATCGAGGGTGTCATTTTTTAGATGCCTGTGTTTTAAGATAAGATCTCTCACTGATAATGCATATTGAACAGGTGTACTGGCTGGTTTTGAGTGTCAACTTGACACAGGCTGGAGTTATCACAGAGAAGTGAACTTCAGTTGGGGAAGTGCCTCCATGAGATCCAGCCGTGGAGCATTTTCTCAATTAGTGATCAAGGGGGTACGGCCCCTTGTGGGTGGTGCCATCCCTGGGCTGGAAGTCTTGAGTTCTATAAGAGAGCGGGCTGAGCAAGCCAAGAGAAGCAAGCCAGTAAGGAACATCCCTCCATGGCCTCTGCATCAGCTCCTGCTTCCTGACCCGCTTGAGTTCCAGTCCTGACTTCCTCTGGTAATCAACAACAGTGTGGAAGTAAGCCGAATAAACCCTTTCCTCCCCAACTTGCTTCATGGTCATGATGTTTGTGCAGGAATAGAAACCCTGACTAAGACAACATCATTTTTGGATTCCTGACCACTCCCTAGTGCTTTTCAACTTTGGTTGGATTATACACCTCAATTCTTCTAAATATACAAACTACATTTATACTCCAATTTTAGACACTATTATTAGCTTACTTTGTCGAACAAATTCATAAGTATTAATAAGCATGCCTCAGCTCATTTCATCCTGATCTACTCCATTGAACATTTGGGGTGGGAAGATACCCACTTTATTCTAAATTAGAACTAATAATGATATCTATATGTGTTTTAGGATATTCAATGATGTGAAGAGACACCAGGACCAAGGCAACTCTTATAACAGAAAACATTTAACTGAGGATGGCGTCTCACAATGATGGTGGCAAGAAGCATGGTAGCATGCAGGCAGGCATGGTGCTGGAGAAGGAGCTGACAGTTCTACAACTTGATTTGAAGTCAGACAGAAGGAGACTGAATGTATTTTACACTGGGCAGACCTTGAGGATGATATATATATATATATATATATATATATATATATATCCATATCCTCAAAGCCCTGTTCCTCTGTGATACACTTCTTTTAACAAGGCCATACCCCTTCCAATAAGGCCATACCTCCTAACAGTGCCACTTGCTATGGACAAGCATTCCAACACATGAATCCATGGAGGCCATTCCTATTCAAACTTCTACAATAGTCATTACTTCTCTCATCACTGTGGCAGGATAACTGAGAACAGCTCAAGGGGGGAAATGCATATCTA
The DNA here is from genome assembly GCA_019843815.1 of Montemys delectorum. Classification (NCBI taxonomy): domain Eukaryota; kingdom Metazoa; phylum Chordata; class Mammalia; order Rodentia; family Muridae; genus Montemys; species Montemys delectorum. The sequence goes on along the minus strand of JADRCD010224444.1, from coordinate 22,060 downwards.
GGCTTATGGTTTCAGATAGATTTGAATATATCATAGCTTGAAAGGCAGAACAGAGCAATTTTTTATAATTAATTATTTTTATTTATTTATTTATTTATTTACATCTCGAATGCTGCCCCTTCATTGTTAATCCTTGCAGATTTCTCCCCCCATATCTCCTCCTCTTCACCTCTGAGAGGGTGCCCCTTCTTGGTATTCTCCTACCCTGGGGCATCAAGCCTTTGGTTGGCTCAGTCTCTGGGAGCTCCCAGGGGTCCAGGTGAGTTGACACTGTTGCTCTTCCCGTGGGGTTGCCATTCAGTGCAATTCTGTAGCACAGTTATGTGGCGGAGTTCATTATATGACGATGGAAGCATGATGAAAGAATAAGGGTCCAAGTCATAGCAGTTAACCTTAAAAGGCCTCCTGCTAGTGACCTAATCCAGAGAACCAGACTGCAAACCCTCAAAGGCTCCAAACCTTCCAAAACGATGTCTCTAGATGAGGTCCAAATATTCAAACACATGGGCCTAGAGTCGGAGTGGGGTAATTTCACCTTCAAACCATAACATTATGCCACTTGTCCCTTCAGTCTCATGGACAACATCATAATATATAATTTTTTCTACCCATTTTCAAGAGTTCCCCTTAGTCTTCATTGTCTTAACATTATTTATAAGACTGGAGTTTCTTCACGGACTCAAGGAAAACCCTTAACTATGTGCTTCTGTAAAATCAAAAGACAAGTGACCCTGTTTCAATGACACAGAGCAAGCATCCCTACCCCTAAAAGGAAGGGCACGAGGACAGCAGGGGAAGATGAGACCCACAAAAGACTGAAATCCAACTGGACAAACGTTGACTCCCATAGCCCAACAGCTTCTGTTAATAGAGCTAACCTGTAGCAACCACAGGCCTCTTGTCTACACCAGCCTTGGTCACAACATAGTTTTGATTAGTATCTGAAGGCATGGGTTTCAATGTGACATGTCCATACCTGTTGTATCCCTTTGCTTTTCTTTTACTCTCTGTCTTCATTGCTCCCTCCTACCAATACTCTCCTCCCACTCCTGGACACCTTAGTGCTCCTATATATTTCCCCCTTCTGCATATTCGATTCTCTTTCAGCTTACAGTCTTGTTTCTGCTTTTAGTTCCTGAATACACATAAATGCATACATTGAATATATATATATAACATTTACATATAATATGTATGTATTCTTTCACTTTAAATGCACTAACATCTGACCCTCATAATGTAGATCTATTATCTAATCTACTCAGGAGGCTGAGGCAGGAGTATCAGAAGTTCATTGTTTCTCTGGGCTATAGTACTTGGGCAATATAGTTGGACCAGCATCAAAATAAAAAGTAAAAAGGAAGCTGAAAAAATTTTCTCAGTGGTAAAGTGTTTGCTTAGCATGCATGGCATCCTTATATTCAGTATTCCTTACCAGAAACATGAATGAATGAATGAATGAATGAATGAATTAATTAATTAATGAAGCATCCATGCCAAACTATACATTTTTTTCACGTCTTGTTTTACTTCTTGATCCAAATTCTCACTACAAACCTAACTAACACAAACCTGTCAAAATCATGCCTCAGCCTAAAAACATCGTGCCATCTCAAAGTTTCCTCTAGGAAATAAATTAATTGTTACATCTGATTTCAGCCCCACTCACATTTTCAGGATATAGACAAAATGCAACCAGATTCTTAGCCAAAATTATCACATGCGTGGCCAGTAGCCCAGTGCCCATGACTGGTCTAATTTCCACTTGAAATATTATGTGTACAGTGTCTACATCCATGTATCCAAAAGAATGCACCATTATGCTCTGCTTACAAAACTAAGGTTTTTCTACTGTCTCCAAATGCATTCATTTCACAAACTTGGCTTTGTCACCCAGTAATCACATAATCATGTTAATCACAGGGACAACTCATTTCTCAGAACCATTCTTTTTGGTGTTTGATTTTGTTTGTTTCTGTCATTGTCACTTCAGACACTGTGTAACCTTCACTGATCCAGAACTCATTATGTAGACCAGCCTAACATGAAATTAACAAAAATCTGCCTGCCTTTGCTTCCCAAGCACTGGAATTAAGGGTGTACACCCCCAACACCAGGCCTTATTCTCTCCTTATGGCTGATACTGTCCACCTGACAGAAGCAACTTGAAGTGGAATTTGCATCCTTATTCCAGACCCATTTACTGGTATAACTGCATTGATGATGTCAGAGATGGAAGTTTCACCAGTAATCATAGAACATCCTCCATGGAGCTCCTCACCCCCTTCTTACCCACTCATTTTGTAAGGATCTCACTCCTTGTGACTTCCACTACCTAGTAAGTCTAAAGTGAAGCTGTGTTCCCCACTAAACTAACACAGAAAAAAAGGCTTTGTAAGCTTCTGCCACTAAGACACATTTAAAATACTAGTGGTTTTTTGTATTTAAGACTTACTCTACTCTCTCTCCCTCCTCTCTTTCCGCACTACTGCCCTCTCTCTCTCCCTCTCAATTAAACCTCTTACGCTTGGGGAAAAAAAAGACTTACTCTAGAGGAGGAGGCAGGACCAGTCAGGAGGCACAGGCCTCAGAAGTGGCAAGGCAGCTGGCACAAGATCCTTTCTACCTCCATCTTCACCTAGGAGGAGGTTCTGCAGATCCACAGCCCTCTCTACCCCTTCCCTACCAGTGGAGAGCCTGTCTCCAGGATTTCTTCTGACCCCAGAACTCAGGAGGGACAAGAGATTCACAGCTCACTGCACACAGGTCTTACCTGAGGTGAGCTGATCTCCCAGAAGTGCTGACACAGGCTGACAGATCCACAGGAGGAACAAGCTCCAGCAAGAGATAGCAAGAACATCTAACACCAGAGATCAACAGATGGTGAAAGGCAAATGCAAGAATCTTACCAACAGAAACCAAGACTATTTGGCTTCATCAGAACCTAGTAATCCCACCACAGCAAGTCCTGGCTATCCCAAAACACCAGAAATGCAAGATTTGGATCTAAAATCATATCTCATGATGGTGATAGAGGAATTTAAGAAGAACATGAATAACTTCCTTAAAGAAATACAGGAGAACACAGATAAACAGGTTCAAGCCCTTAAAGAGGAAACACAAAATCCCTTTAAAAAATTACAGGAAAACACGATAAAACAGGTGAAGGAACTAAACAAAATCATCTAAGACCTAAAAATGGAAGTAGAAACAGTTAAAAAATCACAAAGAGAGACAACTCTGGAGATAGAAACCTTGGAAAGAAATCAGAGTCATAGATGCAAGCATCACCAACAGAATACAAGAGATAGAAGAGAGAATCTCAGGGGCAGAAGATACCATAGAAAACATTCACAGAACAGTCAAAGAAAATGCAAAATGCAAAAAGATCCTAACCCAAAATATCCAGGAAATCCAGGAAACAATGAGAAGACCAAACCTAAGGATAATAGACATAGAAGAGAGTGAAGATTGCCAACTTAAAGGACCAGTAAATATCTTCAACAAAATTGTAGAAGAAAACTTCCCTAATCTAAAGAAAGAGAAGCCCATGAACATACAAGAAGTCTATAGAACTCCAAATAAACTGGACCAGAAAAGAAACTCCTTCCCCCCACATAATAGTCAAAACACCAAATGCTCAAAACAAAGAAAGAATATTAAAAGCAGTGAGGGAAAATGATCAAATAACATATAAAGGCAGACCTATCAGAATTACACCAGACTTCTCACCAGAGACTATGAAAGCTAGAAGATCCTGGACAGATGTCATACAGACCCTACAAGAACACACATGCCAGCCCAGGCTACTATACCCAGCAAGACCTTCAATTACCATAGATGGAGAAACCAAAGTATTCCATGACAAAACCAAATTTACACAATATATTTCTATGAATGCAGCCCTTCAAAGGGTAATAAATGGAAAACTTCAACACAAGAAGGGAAACTACATCCTAGAAAAAGCAAAAAAGTAATTTTCCAACAAAATTAAAAGAAGATAGTCACATGAACAGATTTCCAACCATAACAACTAAAATGATAGGAAGCAACAATTACCTTTTCTTAATATCTATTAATATCAATAGACTCAATTCCCCAATAAAGACACATAGACTATCAGACTGGGTACATAAACAGGACCCAACATTGTGTTGCCTACAGGAAACCCACCTGAGTGACAAAGACAGACACTACCTCAGAATAAAAGGCTGGAAAACAATTCTCCAAGCCAATGGTAAAAAGCTGGAGTAGCCATTCTAATATTAAATAAAATCAATTTTCACCCTAAGGTGATCAAAAATGATAAGGAGGGACACTTCATATTCATATTCAAAGGTACGATCTACCAAGAGGAACTTTCAGTTCTGAACATCTATGCTCCAAATGCAAGGGCATCTACATTGACAAAAGAAACTTTACTAAAGCTCAAAGCACACATTGCACCGCACACAATAAAAGTGGGAGATTTCAACACCCTACTCTCTGCAATGGACAGATCATGGAAAGAGAAACTAAACGAAGAAATGGTGAGACTAACAGAAGTTATGAAAGAGATGGATTTAACAGATATCTATAGAACTTTTTTATCCTAAAACAAAAGAATATGCCTTCTTCTCAGTACCTCATGGTACCTTCTCCAAAATTGACCATTTAATTGGTCACAAATCAGGCCTCCACAGATACAAGAAGATTGAAATAATTCCTTGCATCCTATCAGATCACCATGGACTAAGGCTGCTCCTCAATAACAACATAAACAATAGAATGCCCACATAAACGTGGAAGCTTAACACTCTACTCAATAATAACTTAATCAAGGGAGAAGTAAAGAAAGAAATTAAAGACTTTCTACAGTTTAATGAAAATGAAGCCACAACATACCCAAACTTATGGGACACAATGAAAGCAGTCCTAAGAGGAAACCTCATAGCTTTAAGTGCCTACAAAAAGAAACTGGAGAGAGCATACACCAGCAATTTGACAGCACATCTGAAAGCTCTAGAACAAAATGAAGCAAATTCACCCAAGAGGAGTCAAAGGCAGGAAATAATCAAACTCAGAGCTGAAATCAACCAAATAGAAACAAAAAGAACTATACAAAGAATCAACCAAACCAGGAGCTGGTTCTTTGAGAAAATCAGCAAAATAGATAAACCCTTAGACTGACTAACTAGAGGTCACAGAGACATTATCCTAATTAACAAGATCAGAAATGAAAAGGGAGACATAACAACAGACACTGAGGAAATCCAAAAAATCATGAGAGCCTACAACAAAAGTCTATACTCAACAAAACTGGAAAACCTGGATGAAATGAACAATTTTCTAGACAGATACCAGGTACCAAAGTTCAATTAAGGTCAGATCAATGATCTAAACAGTCCCATATCTGCCAATGAAATAGAAACAGTCATTAATAGTCTCCCAACCAAAAAAAACTCCAGGACCAGATGGGTTTAGTGCAGAGTTTTATCAGACCTTCAAAGAAGACCTAATACCAGTACTCCTCAAACTATTCCACAAATTAGAAACCGAAGGTAATCTACCCAATTCATCCTATGAAGCCATAATTATTCTTATACCTAAACCACACAAAGACCTCACAAAGAAATAAAACTTCAGACCAATTTCCCTTATGAATAACGATGCAAAAATACTCAATAAAATTCTTGCAAACTGAATCCAAGAACACATCAAAATGATCATCCATCATGATCAAGTAGGCTTCATCCCAGGGATGCAGGGATAGTTCAATATACAGAAATCCATCAACATAATTCACCATATAAAAAAAACTCACAGAAAAAAACCATATGATCATCTCATTAGATGCTGAGAAAGCATTTGACAAAATCTAACATCTCTTCATGATAAAAGTTTTGGAATGATCAGGAATTCAAGGCACATACTTAAACATAATAAAAGCAATATACAGGAAACCAGTAGCCAACATCAAACTAAATGGAGAGAAACTTGAAGCAATCCCACTAAAATCGGGAACTAGACAAGGCTGCCCACGCTCTCCCTACCTATTCAATATTGTACTTGAAGTCCTAGCCAGAGCAGTTAGGCAACAAAAGGAGATCAAAGGGATACGAATTGAAAAGGAAGAAGTCAAATTATCACTATTTGCAGATGATAAATTAGTGTACTTAAGTGACCCCAAAAATTACACCAGAGAACTCCTAAACCTGATAAACAACTTCAGCAAAGTAAGTGGATATAAAATTAACTCAAGAAAATCAGTGGCCTTCCTTTACACAAAGGATAAACAGGCTGAGAAAGAAATTAGGGAAGCAACAACCTTCACAATAGTCACAAATAATATAAAATACCTTGGTGTGTCTCTAACTAAGCAAGTAAAAGATCTGTTTGACAAAAACTTCAAGTCTCTGAAGAAGGAAGTTGAAGAAGATCTCAGAAGATGGAAAGATCTCCCATGCTCATGGATTGACAGAATTAATATAGTAAAAATGGCCCTCTTGCCAAAAGCAATCTACAGATTCAATACAATCCCCATCAAAATTCCAACTCAATTCTTCACAGACTTAGAAAGAGCAATTTGCAAATTCATCTGGAATAGCAAAAACCCCAGGATAGCCAAAACTATTCTCAACAAGAAAGGAACCTCTGGTGGAATCACCATCCCAGAACTTAAGCTGTACTACAAAGCAATTGTGATAACAACTGCATGGTATTGGTACAGTGACAGGCAAGTAGATCAATGGAATAGTATTGAAGACACAGAAAAGAACCCATGCACCTATGGTGACTTGATCTTTGACAAAGGAGCTAAAACCATCCAGTGGAAAAAAGACAGCATTTTCAACAAATGATGCAGGCTCAACTGGTGGTTAGCATGTAGAAGAAGGCAAATTGATCCATTCTTATCTCCTTGTACAAAGCTCAAGTCGAAGTGGATCAAGGACCTCAAGGACATAAAACCAGATACACTCAAACTACTAGAAAAGGAAGTGGGGAAGAGCCTTGAGCACATGGACACGGGAAAATTTCCTGAACAGAACACCAATAGCTTATGCTCTAAGATCAAGAATCGACAAATGGAACTTCATAAAATGGCAAAGTTTCTGTAAGGCAAAAGACACTGTCAATAGGACAAAATGGCAACCAACAAATTGGGAAAGATCTTTACCAATCCTATATCTGACAGAGGGCTAATATCCAATATATAAAAAGAACTCAAGAAGTTAGACTCCAGAGAAACAAATAACCCTATTTAAAAATGGGGTAAAGAGCTAAACAAGGAATTCTCAACTGTCAAATACCGAATGGCTGAGAAGCACCTAAAGAAATGTTCAACATTCTTAGTCATGAGGGAAATGCAAATCAAAACAACCCTGAGATTCCACCTCACACCAGTCAGAATGGCTAGGATAAAAAACTCAGGTGACAGCAGAGGCTGGTGAGGTTGTGGAGAAAAAGGAATACTCCCTCATTGCTGGTTGGATTGCAAACTGGTACAACCACTCTGGAAATCAGTGTGGCCGTTCCTCCGGAAATTGGACATAGTTCTACCAGAGGACCCAGCTATACCACTCCTGGACATATACTCAGAAGATGCTCCAACATGTAATAAGGACACATGCTCCACTATGTTCATAGCAGCCTTATTTATAATAGCCAGAAACTGGAAACAACCCAGATGTCCCTCAACAGGGGAATGGATACAGAAACTGTGGTACATCTACACAATGGAGTACTACTCAGCTATTAAAAACAATGAATTTATGAAATTCTTGGGGAAATGGATGGACCTGGAGAATATCATCCTGAGTGAGGTAAGCCAATCACAAAAGAACACACATGGTATGCTTTCTCTCATAAGTGGCTATTAGCCTAGAAGTTCGGAATACACAAAGTGCAAACCACAAACCATAAGAAACGCAGGAAGAAGGAAGACTAAAGTGTGCATACTTCCTTCCTTCTTAAAGGTGGAACAAAATATCCAGGGAAGGAGTTGCAGAGACTAACTATGGAGCAGAGACTAAAGGAAGGACAATTCAGAGACTGCTCCACCTAGGAATCCTTCCCATATTCAGTCATCAAATCTAGACACTATTGTTGATGCCAGCAAGTACTGGATGACAGGAGCCTGATATAGCTGTCTGATGAGAGGCTCTAACAGTACCTAATTAATGCAGAAGTAGAGGCTCACAGCCATCCATTGGACTGAATACAGGGTCCCCAATGAAGGAGCTAGAGAAAGGACCCAAGGAGCTGAAGGACTTGCAGCCCCTTAGGACAAACAACAATATGAACTACCTAATACCCTCAGAACTCCCAGGGACTAGAACTCCAACCAAAGAGCACAAATGAGGGGTGACTCATGGCTCCAGCAGCATGTGTATAGCAGAGGATAGCCAAGCAGGTTATCAATGGGAGGAGAGGCCCTTGGCCCTGTTAAGGTTCTATGTCCCAGTGTAGGGGAATGCCAGGGCCAGTAAGCAGGAGGTGGTGAGATGGTGAGCAGGGGGAGGGGGAAGGGAACAGGGGATTGTTTTAGTTTTTGTTTTTATTTTATTGTTTTTGAGGGGAACCTGGGAATGGAGATATTGTAAATAAAGGAAACATCTAATTTAAAAAATACAAAAAATAAAAAGACTTACTGTCTATCAAATAGCTTAGCTATACTAACTCGAATCTTCTGTCTCTAAAATGTGAACCTCCTCCTGAAATTATCATACAAAAAAAATCAAAAAAATTTTTTTTGAACAAGCTTGGAAGATTGTTCTCAGAGTGAATAGTTAGTCAATGAATTATTTTATAATTTTCATTTACTTTTATATTATTTTACTATTTTTAACGTGAAAATCATTTTAGTATTAGTCCTTCATTTAATTTGCCTAAGTTATGACACAGTGGCAGCACTGTGTCAATGAGCATTATTGACCAGTGAGAGATTTATAATTTTTATAACTTTTCAATTTCTAGTGGGCAGGTCGGGGAGTGCCCACATAGAGACAGGTGGAGGGAGGATTGAGGGCTTGTAGAGGGGTTGAAAAGGGCGATAACATTTGTAAATAGGTAAAAATAACCAATAAAAAATGAAAAAACAAAAACAAAACAAAAAACAGTCTTTTTAAGAACTGGCTTTCAGCTTTGGAATGTTTCTTTGGTCTTTGCTCTAATACCACTAGAGGGCAGAAAAGTACAGGAAAAATATCCATGCAAGAGATTAAATTCATTGTAAATTTCCTCAAAACTCATGGAAATCATGTTTCTCAAACACTCTTCCCTGTTTAGCCATCAGTGAAAATAGTGACATAAATAAATAAATATTACATATTTAATATTGTATGGCAAATATCAAGTAAGATATATCTTTAACTTCATAATTTTATGAAAATTATGTTTCACAATACATATGAATATGAATTTTAAGGCAAAATCATTCAAAATATATACAGGATGTTTAACTTATAACAGAACATTATGTGAATTATTACAAGAGGGACAGAAGATGATATGACAGGAAGGTCCTGTGCTTGGAGATACAAAGACCTAGACACCAAAAAGACAGGCTTACGTCTTATGTGCTAAGGCACAATGGAAGAAACTTCTATAGACAACAGAAAAAAATGTACCATAGGTCTACAAAAAGTGACCCCATGCTAGACGATCAATATTTTTTCAATTTTTATACCTCTCCCCCCAACCCACCTATAAACTAACAAATAAATAAAACATCAAAATAATGTATGACTAAAGTGGAAAACATGCATACATGAAACTGTCATAATGATTAACACCTATTATTTTGTATATCTAATACATGATAATAAACATGCAGATGCACTTTGGAAATTTCACTGGGATTTTCAAGCATAATGGATCCCAGGTAAAGGCATTTGCCATCAACTCTGAAAATCTGAGTTTCATTCTTGAGACCCTCATGATTCAAAGAGAAAACCCACTCAAACACACACATTAAACACACCTACATACACACACACACACACACACACACACACACACAGACATACACATAGGGAGACAGAGACAGAGAGACAGAGAGATTCATAGAGAAAAACAAAGAGAGAGATAGAGAGACAGAGAAATTCGTGCAATTGAGAAGACTTTAAAATCTTTCAATATTTAACTGAAAGAAGCCAGTCAATTTTCTTAGACTGTCCAATGTTATAATAAGAAGTCGTATAGTATTATAGTCTGTGAAGGTAGAAGGGTCCCTGTATTTCTTTTGTATTTAATTCCTCAAGATGACAGCATCTTACAGCATCCTTCAAAACTATCTGTTCATAAATTTAGATTGGATGCTTTTATACTTTTTGTATCATACTGGTTTCTAATTTTGTTACTAATGAATGTAGATGCAATACATCTATATGTTGCCTAAAGTTATCAACTTCCTGAGTTATTTTATTGATACTAAATACATATAAAATCTTTTGTGTTCTGCATCTATAACCATCCTTTGCAAATGACATGATTTATTCTGTGTATTTGCAATTTTATTTCTCTTTGTATGTTTTCACCCTTTCCTGTATTGACATAAAGCGATGATATGATAGCATCCTACATTTGATCTATAAATGAACAGAGAACTTTACAGTCTCAGTATCGTGTGTAGATACCAAGGGGGTCAGGGCTCAGTGGTTAAGTGCACTCTTCTAGAGGTCTTGAGTTCAATTTCCAACAACCACTTGCGGCTCACAACCATCTGTGATGATACCGGATGTGCTTTAAACTAACAAACTGGACTTTAATGATCTTTTACTTATGTGGTTATTTCATCTTTTCAATAGCTTATCAATTCTATGTTATTGTGTTTAAGGGATATAATCTATTGATATCTACCCAATACCCAACATGTGAAGATGGAGGACAGGCTGGCTGATTTTTCAACTTTCTTTTTAGACACAAGCATATAATGCTTTATGTATATCTTTTTATATCATCATTTTTTAACATCATTTTATAACTTGTCAATATTGTGTTTCTTTATCATTTGCTTCTAATCTTCATTGGGATGTTTCTCCCATAATTTCTTGAGACATGGTCTTCTGAAGCCGAGGCTAACCCCATGCTCAGTTTTATGCAGCACTGAGGAACAAACCCAGGGTCTTATGCATGCTAGGCAAGCACTCTACCAACTGAGCTTCGTCCTCAGACCTCTCATGGATTCTATGTAAACTTCATCTTTAATGTAGTTATCAATCTGGAATTATAGGCGCAGCTACCAGTTTTAATTGGTTAAATGTTCCAATGGTCTCCAAAGAGTTCCTGAGCAGCAGGAAGTATATGTTATGACTATTTCCCTGCATTCTATTTTAGGAATGATTGGGCTTCAGATTTTTTTCAAAACTCAAACTCAATTTTTTCTGACTTCTGATAGTTATTGGGCTTATAAATTAAATTATTATTTGAATTTTTGCCAGTGCTAATTTCGTTTAGCTTGTGGTTGCAATATGCCCGCCATAACGAACATGAGGTGAATTTTCTATTAGTGATAACTTCACCATGGAGATAAACTTTGAAAATTCTTAGGAAACCCATCTACTTAATTAGATGGTTATGCTTTTTCAGCAAAATTGTTAAGATTAGGCAATGCTGGCTTTTAGTGGTTTTGTCCTATGGTAACTGCCTGGCACTGGCCTGACCATCATCTTAGAAAGACATTATGAAGATCACAATGGGTACAGAGTATGAGGGCGGGAGGGAGTCAGCACACATTCACAATCCTCTCCAAAATAAACAACTGGTCTCTTGTAAACTGGTATTAATCATCCTCATAAATAAAAAGTCTATTAAAAATGACTCCTTCCAGATGCTAATAAAGGATGGTTACCAAGGTTGGCTATGGCCAATGCCTTCCTGCCTGGCTGATCGCAAGAGAAATCACCATGAACAAATTCAAATAAGGAGATGCCTCCACTGCTGAAGTTCAAAGAAGATAAGATTCCTAGAGGATAACCCTCTTCTGCGAGCTTAATGAAGTTCATCAAAGTTTTCTTCTCTAAGCCTGACACTTTCTCATTATCCTCATGGTACATGTCAATCACCATTTTGTCATTGCTGAAAGTTGTGGCTCAATACATGATCTGTGGAGGGCAGTATCTATGCCTCCCTGAATCACAGAAAATTACTTGTATTCAATAAATATTAACTGTGTTTAATTTCATGGAAAACTAATTTATACCATATCATAAGCACCTTAAAATAAATGTTTATTAGAAAATATTTTACATGGCTAGAGATATTGCTGTGTTTCTAAAAGAACAACGGGGCAATATAATGCTGCAGAATGAAGCACCTCAGTAGGCCAGGCCAAGATGAATCAGCTGTAAGACAGGCTTAGTATAAAAGAGAGTTTATTTGGTGAAAGGGAAGGAAACATGGAGAAGGGATAGAAACAGAGAAAGGAGAAGGACAGAGAAGGATAGAAAAATAGAGGAGAGGGGAAGAGAGGAAGAGGCTAGCCAGGAACATGTAGGGAAGAGAGAGAGAAGATGGAGGGAGGCAGGAGAAAAAAAAGAAAGGGATGGAAAAAGAGAAAGAGAAGTCCAGAGCAGCTCTCTTATGCACCTGTATCCATACCTGGCTGGCAGAGAAGCAAGCTGTTGCTGGATAGTTGGTGGGCAGAGCCAAGAGGAATTGCTAGCAGATGTGTTGATCTGAAATCAAGGCGTGATGCTGTTACTGAGGCCATGGAGTGCTCAGGAAAAGGGACCTAGCATAATCACATTCCAGAAGACCCAACAAGCAGCTGAAAGAGTCAGATGGAGATATTTGCACCCAACCAATGGACAGAAGCAGCTGAAGCCTGTTGTTGAATTAAGGAAGGCTGAAAGAAGATGAGGACAAGGACAACCCTGTAGGAGGATCAGCAGTCTCAATTAATCTGGACCCCCATGATCTCTCAAACACGGGATCACCAAACAGGCAGCATAACCAGCTAGTATGAGGCCCCCAATACACATACAGTAGAGGACTGCTGGGTCTGTGTTCATTTAGAGATGATGTACCTAACCCTCAAGAGACTGGAGGCCCCAGGAAGTATAGACATCAGGTGGGGTGGCGACTGGGGACATACACGTGGAGACAGGGATGTGGGGAGGATGTATGGGATGTGGAACAGTCAGAGGCTAGACTGGCGGGGGACAAAATATGGAGTGTAAAAATATTAATTTATTTTTATTAGACATTTTCTTTATTTACATTTCATATGTTATCCCCTTTCATGGTTTCACCTCTGAAAATCCCCTATCCTCTCCCTCCTCCCCCTACTCACCAATCCACTCACTCCTCCTTCCTGGCTCTGGCATCCCCCTACACTGGACCATAAGGCCTTCACAGGACCAAGGTCCTCTCCTCCCATTGATGTCCCACAAGGCCACCCTCTGCTATATATGCAACTAGAGCCATCGGTTCCTCCATGTGTACCCTTTGGTTGGTGGTTTAGTCCCTGGGAGCTCTCGGGGTACTGGTTGGTTCATATTGTTTCTCCTCCTATGGGGCTGCAAACCCCTTCAGCTCCTTCTGTCCTTTCTCTAGTTCTTCTCTAGTTCTCTAGTTCTCCTCTAGCTCTTCCTCTAGTACTGGGGACCCTGTACTCAGTCTAATGGTTGGCTGAAAGCATCCACCTCTGTATTTGTCAGGCACTAGAAGAGCCTCTTAGGCTCCTATAAGCAAGCACTTGTTGACATCCACAATGGAGTCTGGGTTTGGTGACTGCATATGGGATGGATATAAAGTTGGGGCAGTCTCTGGATGGCCTTTCCTTCAGTCTCTTTCCACATTTTTTTCACTGTAACTCCTCCCATGGGTATTTTGTTCCCCTTTCTAAGAAGAACTTAAGTATCCTCACTTTGGTCTTCCTTCTTTTTGAGCTTCATGTGGTCTGTGAATTGTATCTTGGGTATTCCGAGCATCTGGGTTAATATCCACTTATCAGTGTGTACATACCAAGTTTGTTCTTTTGTGACTGGGTTACCTCACTCAGGATGATACTTTCTAATTCCATCCATTTGCCTGAGAATTTCATGAATTCATTGTTTTTAATAGCTGAGTAGTATTCCATTGTGTAAATGTACCACATTTTTTGTATCCATTCCTCTGTTGAGGGACATCTGGGTTTTTTCCAGCTTCTGGTTATTATAAATAAGGCTGCTATTAATATAGTGGAGCACATGTCCTTATTACATGTTGGAACATTTTCTGGGTAAATGCTCAGATGTGGTATTGCTGGTTCCTCAGGTAGTACTATGTCCAATTTTCTGAGGAAACATCAAACTTATTTCCAGAGTGGTTGTACCAACTTGCAATCCCATCAGCAATAGAGAAGTGTTCATCTTGCTCCACATCCTAACCAGCATCTGCTATCACCTGAGTTTTTGATCTTAGCCATTCTGACTGAGTGAGGTGGAATATCAGGGTTGATTTGATTTACATCTATTGGGTTTGTTGAAAGAAGGTTACTTTCTTGCTTTTTCTAGGGTGTAGTTTCCCTCCTTGTGTGGGGCAGTTCTGACAGCCAGAGTCCAGTATAGCAGAGCCACCTTAAACCCCGGAGACCCACTGAGCATCTGCCCAGGAGGGACAGAAGGCGTTTGGTGAATTGCTCCTGAGACCATGGCTCAGATTTCAGCCCAGACCCCTCACAGCTGCCCTTGCAGGAGATATGTGCTCTATCAGGCAGACACTGCCTCAAACTCCCAGCATTCTAGCTGGACCTTACACACAGTCATCTGACCACAAGCCAGGCATGCCACGCCCCACACAATAAAAGGGGTGGTTTGCACCCTCCTCTCTCTCTTGCTCCTCATTCTCTTGTTCCCTTCTTCCTCTCTTCTTCTCCCCTCTCGCTCTTACTCTTACCCTCTTGCTCTCTCTCTCCCCTCTTTGTTCTCTCTCCTCTTTGCTCTTTGTTCTCTTCTCTTTCTCCCACTTCTTCTTTCCTCTCTCTCTCGCTCCTCTTTGCTCTTTCTCCCTCTTCTCTTTTCTCTCCCTTCTCTTTTCTCTCTCTCCTTCCTCTCCTTTCCTTCTTTCTATTCAACCAGCATATTTCCCCTTCCTACAATAAAATAACTCGTTCATACATTGCCTCCTTTTTAATTAAGGCGCCGTGCAGCAAACAGGCCAGCCCCAGGAGGAGAGAGAGAGACCTGGGCCTCAGCACCAGGCCTCCTGCCACCCAGGGAGAGAGAGAGCCTCAGCAGGCCGGGCCTGGGCCGCAACCCAGGCCCCCCTTACCACTTATTGGAACTACATCCTTGTGTTGAAGTTTTCCATCTATTATTCTTTGTAGGGCTAGATTTATGGAAAGATATTGAGTAAATTTGGTTTTGTTGTAGAATATTTTGGTATTTCCATCTATAGTAATTGAGAGTTTGGCTGGGTTAGTAGTCTGGGTTGGCATTTATGGTCTCTTAGGGTCTGTATGACATCAACCCAGGATCTTTTAGCTTTCATAGTCTCTGGTGAGAAGTCTGGTGTAATTCTGATAGGTCTGCCTTTATATGTTACTTGACCTTTTTCCCTTATGGCTTTTAATATTCTTTCTTTATTTAATGTGGTTGGTGCTTTGATTATTATATGATGGGGAGAATTTCCATTCTGGTCCAATCTATTTGGAGTTCTATAGGCTTCTTATATGTTCACAGGCATCTCTTTCTTTAGGTTATGGAAGTTTTCATCTACAATTTTGTTGAAGATATTTACTGGCCCTTTAAGTTGGCAATCTTCACTCTTTTCTACACCTATTATCCTTAGGTTTGGTCTTCTCATTGTGTCCTGGATTTCCTGGATGTTTTGGGTTAGAAGCTTTTTGGATTTTGCATTTTCTTTGACTGTTGTGTCAATGTTTTCATAGGTATCTTCTGCACCTCAGACTCTCTCTTCTATCTCTTGTATTCTGTTGGTGATGCTTGCATCTATGACTCCTGCTCTCTTTCCTATGTTTTCTTTCTCCAGGGTTGTCTCCCTTTGAGATTTATTTTTTTTATATTTCTACTTTATTTATTTATTTATTTATTTATTTTTGGTTTTTTGAGACAGGTTTTCGCTATGTAGCCCTGCCTGCTCTGGAACTCACTCTGTAGACCAGGCTGGCCGCAAACTCAGTGATCTGCCTGACTCTGCCTCCCAAGTGCTGGGATTAAAGGTGTGCACCACCACTGCCCAGCTTCTATTTCCAGTTTTAGATCCTGGATGGTTTTGTTCAGTTCCTTCACATGTTTGGTTGTGTTTAACTATAATTCTTTAAGGAATTTTTGTGCTTCCTTTTAAGGGCTTCTACCTGTTTACCTGTGTTCTCTTGTATTTCTTTAAGGGAGTTATTTATGTCCTTCTTAAACTCCTCTATCATCATCATGAGATGTGATTTTAAATCAGAGTCTTGCTTTTCTAGTGTGTTGGGGTAACCAGTGTTCGCTGTAGTGGGAGAACTGGGTTCTGATGATGCCAAGTAGTGTTGGTTTCTGTGGTTTATGTTCTTGTGTTTGCCTTTTACCATCTGGATATCTCTAGTGTTAGCTGGTCTTGCTGTCTATCACTTTGTCTTGTCCCTCCTGCAAGCCTGTGTGAGTACTCCTGAGAGAAAAGTTCTCTCTGGGAAGAATTTGGGTATATAGAGCGATGGTACAGGATCAGCTCTAGGGTGCACACAGAGATTAGAAGGTTCTAATCTGATCCTTGGTTCCTGTGTCCTGATGGCTCTGTGAAGGTGCCAGGAATTTGAATAAAACCATGCTCACAGGTGTGTAGGCACTCCTGGGAGACCAGATCTCTCTTTGTGGTATTTGTATATGCAGCTCTGTGGCACAGGATCAGCTCTGGGCACAGACAGAGACAGGAATGCTCCTGTCCCAGCCAGCCCCTTGGTTTCTGTGTCCTGAGAGTTCTGAATGGGTTCCTCTGAGCAGCGGTGGTGGTCCTACCTGCACTCATAGGCCTGTACACACCCCTGGGAGGCTCACTCCCTCCTGGTGCTATTTGGGTATGGAGTCCTGTCATAGAGGATCTACTACAGGCCGAGCAAATTAATTAATTAATTAACTATTTAATTAATTAAAAAGAAATCAACAAAAGCTGGTGCAATATGTCACCTCCAAAGCACAGCTACCCTACTACAGCAAGGCCTGGATATCCTAACACAACCAAACACAAGAAAATGACCTTGAGTCCAATCTTATAAAGAGGATAGAGGCCTTGAAAGAGAAAATGAATAAATCTCTTAAAGAAATACAGGAAAGGGGCTGGAGAGATGGCTCAGTAGTTAAGACCACTGACTGCTCTTCAATTCAAAAGTCTTGAGTTCAAATCCCAGTAACCACATGGTGGCTCACAACCATCTGTAATGAGATCTGATGATTTCTTCTGGGGTGTCTGAAGACAGCTACAGTGTACTTACATATACTAAATAAAATAAGTCTTAAAAAAAAAGACTCAAGGAATCTAAGGAGAAAAACAAATTTTTAAAAAAAGAAAGAAAAGAAATACAGGAAAACATAATCAAACAGATAAAGGTCTTTAAAGAGGAAAATATTCCTGTAAAAACATACAGTAAAAGACAATTAAACAGGTGAAGGAAATAAATAAAACTGTGTGAGGCCTGAAACTGCAAATAGAAGTAATGGAGAAAAGACAAACTGAGGAAATCCTGGAGATAGAAAACCTAGGGAAGAGAACAGGAACAACAGATGCAAACATTACCAACAGAATACAAGAGGTAGAAGACAGAATCTCAGGTGTAGATGATGCAATTGAAGAAAATGACATATCAGTCAAAGAAAATGTTAAATTTAAAAAATTCCTGACACAAAACATACAGCCAGTCTTGGATACAATGAAAATAACTAATCTAAGAACAATAGGAATAGAAGAAACTGAAGAGTCCCAGCTCCAAGGCTCAGAAAATATTCTCAGCAAAATCATAGAAGAATATTTTCCCAACCTAAAGAAAGAGATGCTTATAACCATATAAGAAGCTTATAGAACATGAATTAGACTGGACCAGAAAAAATCCTCCCACCACATAATAATCAAAACACAAAATTTACTGAAGAAAGAAAAATATTAAAAGCAGCAAGGGAAAAAGGCTAGGTAACATACAAAGACAGACCTATAAGAATTACATCCAACTTCTCAACAGAAACTCTAAAAGGTAGAAGGTCCTGGACAGATATATTGCAACTTCTAGAAATCCATAGGTGCCAACATAGACTACTATATCTAACAAAACTCTCAATCACCATAGATGGAAAAGGAAGATATTTCAAGCTGAATCCAAATTCTAACAATGCCTATCTACAAAAAGAGCCCTACAGAAAATACTGGAAAGAATACTCCAACCCAAGGAGGATAACTACATTCAAGAAAATACAAGACATAAGTAATTCCATGCCAGCAGAAACAAGGAAAGCACACACAGACACACACACACACACACACACACACACACACACAAACATATACTCACTAGCACCACCAACATCAAAATAACAGGAAATAATCTCTGGTCATTAACATCTCTCAACATCAATGAACTCAATTCCCCAATAAACATGCTAAGAGAATGGATGTGAATACAGGATCCATCATTCTGCTACATACAAGAAACACACTGCAGCAATAAGGATACACATTACCTCAGAGTAAAGGGCTAGAAAAATTTTTTTCAAGGAAATAGACCGAAGAAGCAAGCTGGAGTAGCCATTCTAGTATCTAATAAAATATAATTTCAACCAAAAATAATCAAAAGAGATAGGGAAAGACCCTTCATATCCATCAAAGGAAAACCTACCACGATGATATCTCAATTACAAATGTCTATTCCATGAACACAATGGCATCCACATTTGTAAAAGAAACATTGCTGTAGCTAATATTGTACATTGAACCCCACACATTAATAGTGGGAGACTTCACCACTCTTACCAATTGACAGGTCAGCCAGACAAAAACTAAACAGAGAAATAATGAAAGTACAGACATTTTGAGTCAAATGGACCTAACAGACATCTACAGAATACTTTATCTAAACACAAAAGAATATGCTTTATTCTCACACCTCATGGATCCTTCTCCAAAATTGACCATATAGTCAGTCTAAACAGACACAAGAAAATTAAAATAATGCCTTGTGTCTTATCAGACCACTATGGATTAAAGCTGAACTTCAACACCAAAAGAAACACCAGAAAGCCTAGAATGAAGCACACCAAGTCTCATATAAGAGAAAGTGGGAAATAGCCTGGAACACATTGGTACAGGAGACAAGTTTCTGAATAGAACATCAATGGATGAACAATTGATAAATGGGAGGACCTCATGAAACTTCAAAGTTTCTGTAAGTCAAAGGGCAATGCCAATAGGCCAAATTGGCTTTCAACAGATTGGGAAAGGATTTTCACCAACACTATGTCTGACCAAACTAACATCCAAAATTTACAAAGACCTCAAGAAGCTAGACACCAACAACCCAAATAGCACAATTAAAATGGGGTGCAAAGCTAAACAGAGAATTTCCAACAGAAGAATTTCAATGGGCAAGAGGCATCCAAGAATCAGTGGAGGTGATCATAGCTGTGACTCAGATCATTGGGGGTGTGGAACCTGAAGAGGCCACCTTCTGTAGCCAAGCAGGGTCCCCAGTGTAGCAATAGAGACACAAACCCACCAACAAAACCTTCAACCCCAAATTTATCCTGTCTACAAGAAATGCAGGCATGGAAGATGGAGCAGAGACTGAGGGAATGGCCAGTCAATAACTAGTTCTACTGGAGACCCATCCCATGGGCAAGCACCAATTCCTAACAATATTAATTGTTGCTTCCACCTCGACCAGCAAGGAAGACGAGACCCAAGGGCTCTTCTTAAAGCAGTTTATTCAGGAACCTTGAACATTCTTCTGACAGTGAGGGGAACACCCCAGGCTCTTAAATGCTCTACACCAAGCCTATCACATGAGGCCACGTGGAATGTACAGATAGGATGCCAAATGCAGAAGCAAACCAGGCCAACAAGCACAGCCAAATAAGGAGTTGTTTATCAGGGCAGTGCTCCTGAAAGGAGCGGAAGACGGCGCCATCTTAGGGTGTGGCTCAGACAGCTCTCTACAATTAATAATACCATGTTATGTTTACAGGCAGGAGGATGTTGTCCACCCAGCAGCTAACTCACACAGATTCAGACACCCACAGTCAAGCAGTGGATGGAGCTTGGGGACTCTTATGAAAAAATGACAGGTAGAATTGTGGGCCAAAGAGGATAGGAATGCCACAGGATGCCAACCAAACCCAGCTAACCTGGACCCCTGGGACTCTCAGTCTGAAGCACCAACCAAAGAACATACATGGGTTGGACCTAGGCCTCCCCACACATATGTAGCAGATGTGTTGCTTGGTCTTCATGTGAATCCCTACAACTGGAATGGGGGCTATACCAAAAGCTGTTGCTTGTAACACTAGCAATTGGCACTACTCAACTGATCCCAGCAGCAGCACTCCTCACAACCCACCCCAATATTCTGGGTTCCTGAATGAAAGACACATAGACACACACTTTATATTTTGATATGCCTAAAGCAGCTCAATGGCTGGGCCACTTTCTAACCTCCAAGCGGATGATCTAATCCCCCTCCAATATTCCCTAGCTATTACTTACTAAAATCTATATTCCATCTTTGCGCCCTAGACCCAGTTATGCAGCCCTTTAGAGCTGCGTCTCCCTGGCTCCTACATGGTGGCTATGTTCTCCATTCCACACCTTTCCACACCTCTCAGATGTTGTTCTCCTCTTGACATCTGACATCCTCTCTCTCTCTCTCTCTCTCTCTCTCTCTCTCTCTCTCTCTCTCTCTCTCTCTCTCTCTCTCTTCCTTGGTCCAATGCCCAGGAATGCTAAAAATCCCACCTCTGTCTCTCTGCCCAGCCATTGGCCTCTAACAATTTTATTTACCAATCAAAAGCAGCTAGGGGCAGGGTTCTCTCAGTGTCTCACATGCAGACTTGCAGCTTCTTGTGCAATTTTGGGGACTCAGATTAACATAATACAAGTAGTATTAGACCAAACCCCACAACATTTGCCTGTATGTGGGATATGCTCTCCTATCCGAATAGCCTTGTCTGGCCTCAAGGGAAAAGGAAACACCTAGCTTCACAGAGACTTGATGGGCCAGGATGGGGAATACTCAAGGGGCCCCACCCACTCAGAGTATAAGAGGAGGGGGATGGGAAGAATTATAGGAAGGGGAGCAATGAGTGGGATGTAAATGAATAAGTAAAAAACAAAATTAAATTTTAAAAAAAAACCCATGTACAGGTTCACAGAGCCCACAACACTTCTAACTCCAGCTCCAGGGCATCTAACACTATCAATGTACTGCTACAGGTACAAAGACTCACGCCCATGGCATACACTGACAAAGACACACACACACACACACACACACACACACACACACACACACACACAC
>JADRCD010224443.1:19982-59970 GCA_019843815.1 Montemys delectorum | reverse complement strand
TGCTGAGGCCAAAGAGGAACACTGATGAAACTGTTGGTGGAAGAGTCTCCACTGTTGACAGGAGCATCCAGCTGACCTCAGCTTCTATGAGCAGCGAGCTTAACAGCACCACAGTGTCCACTGTTCTGGATGAGTAGACCTGTGAATGTCATGTAATATACAAAGCTGGATAACTGCATAGTTCAATCTTCTCCTTAATGTTGTTTTTCAAGCAGCTGCTTCTGATGCTCAAGGGTAATATTGGAGGTTTGACCTTTTATAATATAATCTTAACATACTTAAAATCTTATTCTATATAATGTCATTTGTCACTGATTGTAAAATGACATCATTGAAGTTGGAAACTATTTCACTAGAATATTTTATGGTGATTTTCTAGTAGAAGATAAAACATATTACATACCTGAAATTATAATGAAAAGCTCAGGATGATATTTTATTTTTTAAACCTTTATTTATTTATTTATTTATTTGTTTATTTATCTATTTATTTATTTATTTATTTTAAACTCCAGATTTTATTTCCCTCCTGGTCCACCCTCCGACTTTTCCGGAACCCATACGTCCTTTCCGCACTCCTGTCTCAACGAGGGTGTCCCAACCCCACATTCCCCACCCTACCAGACCTCTGTACTCCCTGGGGCCTCCAGTCTTTTGAGGGTTAGGTGCATTTTCTCTGACTCAACCAGACCCAGAATTCCTCTGCTATATATGTGTTGGGGGCCTCATATCAGCTGATATATACTCCCTGGTTGGTGGTCCACTGTCTGAGAGGTCTTGGGGTCCAGATTAATTGAGACTGCTGGTCCTCCTACAGGGTCGCCCTCCTCCTCAGCTTCTTCCATCTTTTACATAATTCAGTCACAGGGGTCAGCATCTTCTGTCCCTTGGTTTGGTGCAAATATCTACATCTGACTCTTTCAGGTGCTTGTTGGGTCTTTCAAAGGGCAGTCATGATAGGACCCTTTTTGTGAGCAAACCATAGCCTCAGTAGTAGTTTCAGGTCTTAGGGCCTTCCCTTGAACTGAATCCTACTTTGGCCCTGTTGTTGGGCCTTCTTTTCCTCAGGCTTCTCTCCATTTCCATCCCTACAGCTTTTTTTTTTTTTTTTTTTTTTTTTTTTTTTTTTTTTTTTAAGACAGAAACAATTCTCAGTCAGTTTTGACTGTGGGATGGCAACCCCATCCTTACTTGATGCCCTGTCTTTCTGCTGGAGGTGGGCTCTACAAGTTCCCTCTTCTCAATGTATGGCATTTCATCTAAAGTCCCTTCATTTGCGTCCCGAGTCTCTCACCTCCCAGGTCTCTGATACATTTTGGAGGGGTCCCAGAAACTTCCACCTCCTGACGTTGCCTGTTTCCATTCTTTCTGCTGGCCCTCAGGGCTTCAGTCCTTTCCCCCACCAAATACCAGATTATATTCCCCCCCCCCACGCCTGGTCCCCTTTCACTCTGACATCCCTCCCTCCATCCACCCATGTAATTGCTTTCTTCTCCCTCATACAAGGTACTGAGACATCCTCACTTGGGCCCTTCAGTTTGTAGACTTGTTTAGTTCTGTGGACTGTACCTTGGTTATTCTGTACATTTTTTTTTTTTGGCTAATGTCCATTTATTAGTAAGGACCTATCATATTTGTCCTTTTTGGTCTGAGTAACGTCACTCTGGATTGTATATTTTAGTTCCATCCAGTTGCCTAAAACACTTAGGATGTCATCATTCTTGATAGCTGAGTAGTATTCCATTGTGTAATTTAACCACATTTTCCATATCCGTTCTTCTGTCGTGGGACATCTGGGTTGTTTCCAGGTTTGGGCTATCACAAACAAGGCTGCTATGAACATACTGGAACATGTGCCTCTGTGGCATGGTGGGACATCTTTTGGGTATATTCCTAAGAGTGATATTATCTGAGGAACCTCCAGATTGATTTCCAGAGTGATTGTACCAGTTTGCAATGGAGTAGTGTTCCTCTTTCTTCACATCCTTGCCAACATGTGCTGTCATGAGAGGATTTTAACAGCCATTTAGGTTGGTGTAATGGGAAAATCTCCTGGTTGCTTTCATTTGCATTTCTCTGGTCATTAAGGACTTTGTACATTTCTTATGTGTTTCTCAACCATTCAAGTTTCCTCTGTTGTGAATTTTTGGTTTATTTCTATATACCATTTTTTGATTGAGAATTTGGTGGTTAGTTTCTTGAGTTTTTTGTATATTTTGGACATTAGTCCTCTATTGAATGTGTCATTAGTGAAGATTTTTTTCCCAGTCTGTAGTTTGCTGATTTGGTATATTGGCTATGTCTTTTGCCTTACAGAAGTCAATGGCACATGATCTAAGATCAAGAATTGATAAATGGGGCCTCAGGAAAATATTTTAAACATTTATTTCCTTCTTTAACATGTAACTAGAATAGAAAACTCCTCAGAGGGTTGCTGTCTGACCTGGTATTTTCTAGGAAATTCTGTGTGTCCCATTTTTTTCCATAAGTGGGAAAACGTCAGTCTGAAAACATTCTTCTAAGAAACAAAAACAAGGGGAATTAAGATAACAACATAGCACTAGTATCTTCTATGGAAAAGGTCTTGATTTCAGAGAAAGCTTACAGTTATTTACCCAGAACAAGTAAAAGATGCTAGTTTGGAGGGAAAAAATCAGGAATATGTGACATGAAATTTTGCAGAATAAAGTAGATTTAATCGCACCATGGAATGTTATAAAATGTTTTCATGTCCTATTCTTCCAGATAAATGACATAGAGATATAAATACTTTATGGATGATAGGTAGATAGATAGATAGATAGGTAGATAGATAGATATAGTGATAAATGATAGAAGTGGTTAAAAATACAATTTCTGTAAATACTGACCAACATTGATAATATGTTGGTCTATTATACCAACACAAGTAATATAACTGTTTTCATGTATAACTGTAGAGTAAAACTTTTATCTAAAATAGAGTCAATTTAACCTTTGTTGATTAAACACATATGCATTACTATAAAATAGCCTTATACCAATTAAAATATATCTTCCTATAAAAATGATTATAGCCTATTTTATAGTGATATATTATTCTTTGTAATCTGTGACTTATGAATATTATAATACATCTTACAGCATTGACATATTTTTTGGGGGGAAAAATTCTAAGTAAGTTTTTTTGTAAAAAGAATCTCAGTAATTGTGGGTGAAATTCCTTGCTGTGGGTGAGCATTTATGTGGACATTCACTGGGCATTAGGGAGCAGATTATAATTAATTTCAGCAGATTGATTCAAAATTATGTGGTTATTGTCTTGAGAAGTACTGTGAAGATTAACCACAGTACAAACAAAATTGCAAAACATCATTCTTAGAGCTGACCAAACATATGCAGCACACATATTTTTTTCCGGTTCTGTTCTGTTTTGTTCTCTCCTTTTCTGTCCTGTTCCATTCTGTTCCTTTTTATTCCATTCCTTTTCATTTTGTTCCTTTTGGTTTGTTTGAGCTATTTATACCCAAAGAAGACAAATTCCTTGTTAATTAATCTTCTTGGATCATTCTTTCATAGTTAATTCTTGCATGAAAAAAACTCAATATGAAACAACAATACCAACAAAAGGGGTAATACAGATGACCTTTCTTGAAACAATCCTAGTTTCATCTCTTCTCTGCTTCTCACCTTCTAATGGTTCTCCATTATCAATGGAAACATCCGCTGACAAGGTCCAATGTTAAACACTCTCCAAACTCCTTCCTGTTTTTAACAGTTGCCCTTTCATACTCGAAGCAATTTCACACAACCTAGCTCTACTTCTACAACTCCCAAACATTCCTGCCTTTTACTTGTTTGATCTCTGTTGTGGTTAAAAAACAATTAGCAGAAGCAACTTTGGGCTGATAGGTTTTATGTTATCTAACAGCTTCCAGGTAACACTCCATCACTGATGGATTTGGGGCAGCAGTGTAAAACAGGAATCTAGAGTCAGAAAGTGATACAGAGAACATGAAGGAATTCTTTTTGGCACCCACCAGGAAGTGACTGAAGATGCTGCCATTTTCTATCTACCTATTCTCTGTCTCCTTGCTCTGCCCTATAATCTATGACCTCAGAGACTTTATGAAGGTTTATGTTCTCAACTTGACAGAATCTAGAATCAACTCTGAATATACCTTTAAGAGATGCTTCATTCTGCATTAATTGAAATAAGATGTTCTGTCAATCATGCAAGGTATCATTCACTGCTGGGTATCTCAATTGTATGTAATTGGAAGAATAGGTACTATTATAAAAGAACAAAAAATAGCATCACTTTACAGATTCTAGTATTATTGTCTGATTTTACATACATTCCCGGTTCCTCCCTGATAACACATTAGATGCTGTTGTTTTGTAACTACTAAGCATATTCCCCCCAAATTGTCATTCAATGCCATAATCCCGAGGATAATGTTTTAATATTTGTTGAGAATACAATATAATTAAATCATTTCTACCATTCCCTTTTCTTATTCAAAACCTCCAGTGTAGCACTACATTTTGCCCTTGTTTCAAATTCATATCCTTTTTCTTTAATTATTTTTATGTACATATATCTGCATATGTACATATATCTGCATATGTGTGTATACCACATAAATATAACCTGGTAGTTCTATAAAATGTTGCCTGTATGTATATTTTCAGGGCTACTCACTGAGTATTGTATAACCAACTGGTGTTCTCTTTTCTGGGAAAGTCACTAACTCCTGCTCTGAGTATTCTCTAGTTACCTGGGGGTGGTTTTTGACACTGAACTTCAAAGTAAAGCCCAGAACTTTCTTTGTACCATTACACTTCCTCATTGCTTCTGCTACTTTTTTTGGCACATTGTATTTCAAGTATGGCTGTTTCCTCCATTATCTATTTCAGGGTTCTCTTACTGTCTGCCCTTCAAAAGGAATAAGGCAGGCTGCCTGCAGCTAGAAGGTCTATGACTCCCATAGTTTAATTCCCAATATAGCCAGAGGCTTTCTACACTCTTGAGCATAGCCTAAGACCCTTCTACAGATCCCTGTGTGACCCTGAAAGAAGAAAGGGTTTATAGAAATATAAAAGTCCCCTGAGGTGAGGCTTTGCCAATTTCCATAGCTCTGAGGCATTTGGGTCCTTTGACACAAGTATTCTCATGTCAATATACATCCACTCTGGATTTTATCCATTCACCACCCTGTCCCATGTAGGACAAAGACAGCAGAGGATTTTTCCCATAATAACAATCATATATAAAATGTTTTGGGACATGGATACTCTACAAGGAATGATGAGAAAGAGATATCAGAGCAAGTCCATATTCAAAAATGACATGGAGGCATTTTCATTCTCCTAGCAATGGAAATGAAGGGTTTATGAACTGAAGGATGTACTATGTTTCTGTATTTTATTAATTGTGAAATATTAAATTATTTTAACATTCATCATAAGGTTGCTTATATGTTTATTCACTCAAGTGTCTCCTTAAACCTTTGTGACCCATAGTCAACTACACACACATGCACACACATAAATATATACACACAAGCACACACACACACTTATTTTTTCAGATTGTGGCAAACAGTGCCTAGAAGCAGGTTTCAAGTTTTTCTCAGAAGAACAAATATAGACAGTGACTTTCACTAGTAGAATTAGATTCATGTATCTTATTATAATATATTATAGTAATCATCTTTATATTGATTGTATTGTTACTTCATATATGAAAATTAATTACCAGTGCTCATATATGGAGAGAACATGGTATACTTACTATGTGATACTATCAAACCTTTATAAAACACTGAGTTCTTGTAAAATGTACATTTTCACTTTTTTCAAAGTTGCCCAGTGGTTTAGTCCCTAGAAACTCTGGGGCTTCTTGTTGGTTGATATTCTTCTTCCTATGGGGTTGCAAATTCCTTCAGCTCCTTCAGCCCTTACCCTAACTCCTCCATTGTAGTCTCTGTGCTCAGTCTGATGGTTGGCTGTAAACCTCCACATATGTTTTGGTCAGGGTCTGGCAGAGTCTCTCAGGGGACAGCTATATCAGGCTCCTGTCAGCAAGTGCTTCTTGGCATCATCAATAGTCTCTGGGTTTGGTGTCTGCAGATGGGATGGATCCCTAGCTGGGGCAGTCCCTGGATGGCCTTTTTTTCAGTCTCTGCTCTATTACTTGTTCCTGCTTTTCATGTAGACAGGAACAATTCTGAGTTAACATTTTTGAGATGGGTGTGTGGCCCCTATCCTTTAACCAGGGGCCCTGCCTAATCTCTGAATATGGTTTCTACAGGTCCTCCCTTCTCTTTGTTGGGCATTTCAGTTAATGTCATCTGTGCTGGTCCTGGGGGCCTCTTGTTCTCCCGGCATTTGGGACTTTCTAGTGACTACTCCCAATTCCCATCCCCCACTCCTACATACCTCTGTTCAATTTCCTGAACCTCTGTACTTCTCCTCCCTGTCTCCTTCTACCCTCTTTTTTCCTTCCCCTCCCTTCTCCTTCGAAGGTCCAAAGAGTACACATGGAGGGACTTATGGCTTCAACTCCATATGTAGCAGAGCATTGCCTTATCTGGCATCAATGGGAGGGGAGGCTCTTGCTCCTGTGGAGGCTCATTGGCCCAGTATAGGAGAATGCTAAGGTAGTAAGGCAGGAGTGGGTGGGTGGGTAGATATGTACCTTCATAGAAGCAGGGGGAATATAGATGGGATAGGGCATTTGTTGAGGGGTAACCAGGAAAGGGATAACATTTGAAATGTAAACAAAATACCCAACTAAAAGTAAATACAAAAAATAAAATACAATTGCGCACTGACTGAGAGCTTTACTAATATCTTGGGTTCTACCTTAGCTGCCCAGTGCTAGTGTAATTTGTTATTTCCAGTTAATTATCTTGCTGTGAATTACTGTAGCTCATATTTATTATATTTTAATTATATAACTCTGGGAAATCAATGTTCCTATTGGATTTCTGCTTGATTAATATTCTAGATACTTCTCTGATACAAAATATGTAAAATAAAATGAAGTTTATCTCCAGTAGATTTTAAATTATTGCTATTTATAAAGGAGGGAGAAAGTATTTAAGGGTCTGGCAAAAGAAAAAAAATTATCTAGCCATCAAGAACACTCATGCACAAGCCTACATGCTCTCTGCCATCTTCTCTTTAAAGACAAACCATGAAAAAACAGCATTTTATATGTGCAGTGAGAAGCCTTCTATACAAATCAAAAAGAGACTGAGAAACTCCTCATCAAAATATACTTAGTGGTAAAATAGTGTCAGTCACATGCTAGTGGTAACCAAGAGCTAACTATTTGGACTTAGGTCTCATTCAACATGGTGACAGGTTACCTGACACTTGAATCTAGCCAACACTTGAGGGCCAGTGAGATCATGGACCTTAGGAAATAATATATTATTGCCTCTTTGCTAGACCTGCATAATACCTTGCCAAATTCCAGATCCTATCTTTATGCCTCAAGTAAGTGCTTCCCTTATCAAATGGAGAGCATTGCAAAAAACAAAAATTGGACACAATGCAGAGATCAAGCAATGGTATGGAGCCCAAGACCAATGGATACTTCTATACCACAGCTCCATGATGTTTATATGTACATACATAAATATACATATACAGATACATATGTGTGTGTGTGTGTGTGTGTGTGTGTGTGTAAAATTACACAATTTTATGTGTCAGGAGCCACCACAGAACAAGCTAGTAACTAGCAGGAAGTCATTTCTTCCTGAAATGACTTCACTTTAGGTAATATCTACAACAAAGCACCACAGGCAAGGCCTAGGAATGAATCATTTTAGGAAGGAATCCTGCTATTAATATGCTTTTCCTATTATTATTAAACATATATAACAATCACTAGGTATTAACCCAACACTTTTGATTAGATCTCTGCAGATCTACAAGCATGTACAGTCTTACAGTGAAGCTACATAGACATATGGGAATTATATCAGTGTTTATTAAGCTCCTTTATAGTGTGACTGCTAAAAGGTCCTTTTCTGACAGTCAGAACCCCAATGAGAACTCTATTAGTCACCAGTTAATTGCTTCTAAATAGTGACCATGCTTTCTACTACTCAGAGTACATTCAAAGAGGTTGTAATACAATTAACCAATGGTCATAAAAAGGAAAATATGATTTATTATAGGTGCTTGGAAAGAAGATAAAATACTGACTAGGTTTATCTATATAAAACTTCTCTAAGAACTTAGTTATGGTTTTTAATTTTCAATGATCCTGTGGAGCTGTGACAGATGAATATTTAGTCAGATAACTACTTCTAATGGATACGTATATAAACATCCTTTGATATAAATTTCTCTTTCAATTTATGATTTTATTTTATGTGTGAACTTATGATGAACTTTTTAACATGTGATCATGCATTCTGAAAGATGTATAAATGCTGAGGACAAAAAGAAGAGGAATGGAGCTGAGGAGAATTTTTTTTTTTTTTTTGGACAGAACACTTTTTTAGTCATAACTGAACTCAGGAAGAACCTAAAAGTATAGGCATAGCATTGGGAGAAAGGGCATTGAGAGTAAAAACATTATTGTGACATCAGATCAGGAGGAGAGAGCAAGATTAGGAGAATGCACAGTGGAATAACTTAGAAACTATAGGTAACATAGAAACTTAGAAACCAATATGCAGAATTCATAGGGAAGGAGGGAACAAAAGAAGCTGGAAGGAGCAGGCAAGTTTTCCTTACTATAGGACAGACCAGGTCTTTTCTTAATAGCAAAGCAGGCTTAATCTTATTAAAGGAACAAAGCTTTCTTCTTACAAACCCTGGTTTAATTCATTTAGCATTAAAGGTTCACCCTTTTTCTTTCTCTATGTCATGAAGACTGGAGCTCATTTTTCATCCAGAATTAGTGAGTTCTTTCTGTACTGGTGCTTGGTCTTTTGCTCCAAATGCACATGTAAGTATGGATGTGTGTGTGTGTGTGTGTGTGTGTGTGTGTGTGTGTATGTGTGTGTGTAATTGTGAGAATGTATGTGAGAGGAACCCAACTGGTTTAAATACAAATGTATAAATGTGCATGTGAGAATCTGTATATGAATTTATTTGTTTATGCATATTTGCTTATGGAAAAGTTTGTCCTTCGGTGAGGGTTATTCTCTACTGGTTCACTGGAAGTTTATTGCTCCAAACTTCCCCCTAGCCTGACTAGTAAGAGGTATTTTGACAAAAGGGAAAAGTTCTAGCAATTAATCCTTTACTTAATCTGCTTTTTTTAGGATGAAGTGCTAAGTGCCAGAGCCTGCAGTTTCTGGCCTCAGAGGAACAAAAAAGGCAGGTCAACTACAGTAGCAATGTAACTTAGACAAAGATAAGTAAACTTTGTTGGGCCCTACTTTGCCTTGGTTTGGGCCTTCAGAACAAACCCAAGCCTAGCTTGAGACCTGCCATTTGCTTGAGAATGACTCAGCAAAAACTACTGACCTGAATGTTTGCCTACCTGCCTATCACTGATGTATCGATTTCTTATAAGCCCTTTGAGATCACCCCACATCCCTTGTCATCTCACATCATATCCCTATCTCTACCTCTCTATATAAGTAAGTGCCTAGTTTAATAAAGTGAGTTCCTGCTTTGACAAAGCTCTCAGCCCAGTGTGTTTCCTTTGGGTGGTCACCCGGTACAGACCTGGCTGGACCTGGTCCTCCACTTGCCTGAACCTGCCAGCAAAGAGCCAACAAACCGGTGCCCCATGTGAGGACCTTTCCCCCTCCTGATGGAAGGATGCTGAAGGGTAATCTGTCTGTGGTTAAGTGAACCCCCATATGTTATGGAGAAGTTCTCCCCTGAGTCCTTATTTCTCTCCTTAGATAATGTCCATTGGCCATCCTGTAGGCCATGAACATCAAGGCCACTTACTCCGGACCCTCCAACTAACCACGTCTTCTCACCCTCTGCACCTCTACCCTATGCAGTAGATAAACCCGGCTCCGAATATACTACCAATTTCTTTCCTGTTAATATTAACCCTAGTGGCAACAGACTGGCAACCTGGTACCCTTGGATAGTATGGGACTTTTAGGAGTTAAAAGATTGTGGTGGTGGATAATCAGCTGCCTTGTGGAGCACATCCTGGCAGGGCCTGGGACAGAGGATCTCCTCAGCCTGGGCACAGACTGCAGCTGTGCCTAGCTGCAGAGCCAGTGCTCAAAGCAAGCAAAAAACTAACTGGTGGCTGCCTTGTGGCCATACTGGCAGCTGTCGATTCTGCAGAGCTTCACTGTGCTGCTGTTTGCTGGGCTGTTGTACTCAGCTTAGCTGGACACCGCTGCCAGCCTTTACTGGGGATGGGCCAATAGCTGGACCCAGATACCTGAGGCTACACTGCTGGCACTCACCACCATCTGCCTTGCACAAGCACTCACTGTCCCGGGGCATTTGTCTGTGTATGCACACTGCATACTGACTTGCATCCACGAGTATGATCTCCACAAAGTAACCTTTGTGAAGGTGGCCCTCCAAAACTCTGCACTCTATGTTTTCCCAGTGCCCACCTGACTACCACCACATCTACACTGAAATACTCTAGGGAAGGAGCCCATGTCTGGCTCTGGGATGCAAGGACCTAGGGCATCTCACACAGCATCAGGCCCTGGAGATCAAGTGGGAGGCACCAGGAGTACAACCTCAAGTTTGTAGGCTTCATCATCGTCTCCTGTCAGCTGACAAACATTTTATTACTACATAGTAACCCTAAATATCTTGTAAGACAAAGTCTTACCCTCTTATATTATAAGACAAAATCATACTCTTTGCTGATGCTCTTCCCCCTCCAACACCTTAAGAAGAACCAGCAAGATAGAAGGCACCACCAGGGCTTGAACCGAGCATTTTTGAGTATGAATATATAACAAAATACGTATATACATATAATACTATATATATATATATAATATTCTTTATACATTTCTCTGTTGCTGAAAACAACAACATGTTGGCTTCATTAGCTATTGTTAATAATGCAAAAATAAATGTTGACTTTTAAGATTCTGTGATGTATTGATTTGGTGTCTTTGAATGAATACCCAGGAGTATAATAGCTGGCTCATATGATTAGGTTTTTTTCCTTTATTTTTAGAGAAATCTCATCATAATTTCTATAGTTGCAGAGGCTGCACCAACAGCCATTCATTATATTTCTTTCCTGTTTGGTTATTGTTTCTTAATGAGTGTGCTTCTGAATGGGCTAATGAAATTTCAGTATAGATTCAAGTAATATTTTTTTCAGCTAGTCAAGATGGATATTTTCATATATTTATTGACCTTTTGCATTTTACTTTTTGAACTGTTTCTGTTAATTAACTCTCCCCATTTATTGGCTGGATTGTTTGATTTCTTGTTTAATATTTCAGTTATGTTTATATTATATTATGCCAAAAGTCTAGGTTATCTGTAACAGTATGAACTTTCCATGAAATTCTTTTTTTATAAATCTTGTACTATATTATTAACTTCTATTTGTATTTTATTGAGAATTTTTGCATTTATGACCATCAATGGAAATATTGCATAATTTTCATTTTGTGTTGTTTCTTTATCTGGTTTTGTTACTAGGATAATATTGGCTTCATAAGAGTTTAATATGTTCCTTCCTTCTTTGTGTCTTGGGAAAATCTGAGCACCCCAATAACACTTCTTCACAGATCTGGTGGGAATACACAGTGACTTCATCTGTGTTATTTTTAGTTGGAATAATTTTTTTTAATTGGAACTTCAAATTAGTTACTATTATCCATTTAAATATTTATCTTATTGATTTACTTTTGGTATATTATAAGAATCTAAACATTTATTTATTTCTTCTAATGTTATTCAATTTAGCAAATATTCAATTTTACAAAATATACAGGATTTTATATATTAATTGTGTCTTCTATAATGTTTCTGTTTTGTCTCTAATTTTGTTAAACTTTGCCTTTTCTCTCTTTCTGTTGAAAATATGGAGATTAACTATTCCAATCCTATTCATTCATTCATTCATTCATTCACTCATCGACACACATACACACACACACACACACACACATAAACACACACACACACACACAAATTGGGGGATCACTTCTGCTGCTCTAATATTCTATCTTGTCCTAGTCAAAATGTTTATCAAGAACACAATGAACAATGAATATTAGTGATGACACACAGAGAAAGAATCTTTGATACTGCTGGCAATAATGTGAATATGTGCAGTCACTATGAAAATTAATTTTGGATGTATCTCAAAAACTAAAATTTCAGCTAATATTATTTAGTTATACTATTTATAGTTGTGCCCAAAGGATTCTAAGTCAACATAGTGCAGAAATACTTGGATATGCATGATCATCATTGCATTATTCACAAAAATCAGGAGATATGAACTACCTAGATGAACAGCAACAGTGAATGGATAAAGAAAATATGATGTATTTGTACACTGATATATTAGTTATAAGAATAATAAAGTTATGATATTGTAGAAAACTAAATGAAAAGTGGAGTCTGTCAGGGACAGAGTGTCCCTGTTGTCCCTGAGAATTTGACCTTATCTGACTAACAGTCTATTCTCGGAGGAACCATGGAGTGTTCTCAGAAAAACCATAAAATGTTTTGTCAACGCTTCCGCTCCGGCCAGGTGTGAAGCCAGGTGTACACCTCCCGCCCCACTTCCTCTTAACGCTTCCTTGCTCTGCAAGTATAATTGCCCTGCCCTTCTGAAGTAAAGTGAGGCTTTGGCAACCGTTTTTGCTTGGCCTCGTTCCTCTCTCTCGCTCGTTTCTCTTTCAGGCTCGGTCCCCTTCGGACCCTGGTTAATTACTCGCCCCGCGGGCTGGGGCAGAGTCATTGTGTTAAGTAAAATATGGCAGAATCAGAAAAACAAATATTCCAAAAATGTTTAATAAAATATTTGCAAACAAAAGACACCAAAGCACCTGTTCTATGACCCTAAAATCCTAGGGCATCTGGAAGAAGGAAACACAAGTGTCAGCCCAAGCTCCATAACCTATAGTGGACAGTAGGATACCCAGTCCCCTACCCTGTCCCGTAGCAGGTACCATTACAATGAGTAAATATGTGAAACAGATAAGGGAAATATAGAGTATGCAGTAGAGAGATGGTAGAGAAATTGAAGTTTGAGACAGGTGTAACTGGAGACATAACAGTAGTGAAAACAGGCAGACATGTGGAGTCTGGTCTGATTCCAAGGTGATATCTGGGCTGAGGCTACCACCAAGAGCCATGTCTAAATCCATGGACTTAATGCTTATGGAGTCTGTACTGATGTCTGTGGAACATGTTGCCATTAAAAGCCACTTACATTGTCTCTGTCATGTATGATGGACAAAGAATGGTGCTGATAAATCATAAAAGCACAAAGTATTAAGACCTCCCCCTTATTAGAAAAGTTAGCTAATACAGGACCACTGTGTTGTCCTATGACCAAGAAGAATAAAAGAATACCAAGATTAGACATGTAAGTAAATTCTATAAATATATAAAATATAAACATCATACTATGACCAGAAATTAACAATAACAGCAGCAGCTCTAAAGGCTTTTCTTGGGCTAATGAAAAGTTATACTTTAATCATTAAGACTTAATACGCTGCACAGGAAATGGGAATCTGTCTAGGATGGTTTGGAGACTTTGGTTTCTTTCTGCCTAATGTCCTTGAACCCACAAGATTTTTAAAAGTTGGGTGTTCTAGACTTATGTTAATTGGATTCCCAAAATTAAACAGTAATCCTCACATCTACCTGTAAGTCTCTGAAAGTCCCTGCCCCCAGATGGCTTTGAATGGTAAATAAACTTGCCAGCATCCAGTGGCTGAGCAAGAGAGAGAGAGGCATGAATTTTAGGATTCCCAGGCAAGGATCAGAGGAGGCTGTTGGCATCCTTTTGTCTTGAACTCTGCTGAAAATTGCTAGAGAATCCAGAAGCCAACACCTCACACCTGCTGTGCCCGGATCCCTGCTGTGCCGGATCAAAGCCACAACCTGCTCGCTAATCCTGCTATCCAGAAACAGACCTGCTGCTATCTTTGCTGTTTGAAGTCATTTGTTTACTGTAAACAAATCACCTTCCTGAGAGTCGCCTTTGTGTCTAGAAGCTATATTTACTTTATGCAAAATTGTGCTCTTTGTGTGGTTCCACACTTTGTACCTCTGGTTATTTAAGCCCAGGTTCCCCCAAAGTAAAGCGCACCCTGATGGACTCTACTTGGTGTCTTTGTTCTTTTTTGCGCCTGCTTTTCTCTATAGGTCCAGTCCAAGCTCCAGCCTGAGGTGACCCACGGACCCGGAATAGTAGCGCTGGCCGGACTTATCAGGAGGCAGATGAAAAATCTTCATGAATAAGATCTACATGAAGAGAGGCATACCACTCATGTAAGGGTCAGGGAATAGCACACCCAGCATACTCACACACCCCTTAGTATAGATTAACAAAGTTACAATATAACTTAGGAGTATTCAAGGGGGAGGCATTTGTAATGTAGAGGTTTGGAAGTATCCAGCCATTGAGCTGATTAAGGCATATTAAATATAAATGATATTATCTATGCTTTGGAGAAACATGAATGTATCCCTGCCACTGAGTTCTGTAAAAATAAAGAGACACTTCAACTGCCACCCAGTCAGGCTGAGAGATTCCACCAACACCATCCCACCACCACCCACTACCACCACTCTTCCACCACCCACCATCACCACCATGTGACTGACTTAATCCTACTTCAGAGATTCCTTATCACCCCTATGGGACCTAGCTCCTGCTGGGGCTGGACCCCAGCCCAAAAGAAATGTATGGGTTTATGATAGAAGTAACAAAGAGTTAAGAAATATATTGTAATGAAAATTTAATTATAGTCATGGAGTGAAAGAAGTGAAAAAACAAAAATGATGGAAATAAGATAAAGAAAAAGACAAAGCCACTCAGAGAGAGGATTGATTAGGTAAAAGTAAACTTAAGGAGAGTTAGGGAAATGACTATTGATGAAGTATTTGTCATGCACCTGGGTCTGAGTTAAATCAAAATCTAGTATGCTAAAATATATCTATAACCCAGAGAAAGTGAAGGACACAGGCAAAATGGTAGAGCTCACTGGCCAACCAGCAGAGCTAAAGGGGAAGCTCCAACTTCAGTGAGAGACCCTGGCTTGAAAAACTTCATGTGAATGTCTAACTCAGTAATATTATAACTCTGCACATGAATATCACACACACACAGACACACACACACACACACACACACACACACACACACACAAACACAAACATGTACTTTCCAGAGAAAAATGAAAACACAAAGGAATTTGAAAATGACTATAGTCAGAGTGCTTGAGAAGATAACATACTGAAACAAATGTTTTATACTAAAATCTGAGAAAATAGTCCAAAACTTAAAAATATGAAACTTCATATGTATTAAACCATATTTTAGTGAGAAAAACTGATTTGTAATTAGAATAATTTATAAAAATGTGACATTTCACTAGTATCTTTCAAAATATGTAAATAAACTTCTGTAAATATAAGTAAAATAATATATCAAATCAACTAACCATTCATGACTTAGTGTTCCAAAATATTGCAGAATTCTTTGGAATAATGAGCTCAAGCATCACACTTATAACAACTTTGAATCAGCCAGCTGTCACAAAGCGAATTTCTCCATTCTAGTAATTGCCAGTTTAGTATACCATAGTTGTCCATATTTTAAATCTTCATTATCATCCATAACTATTCACTTTTCATTATGTATTTTTAATTTGATTTCCTTCATATAGTATACTAGCTAGAAAGCAACACAAAGAAAAAAAGAAAACAATTTGTAAATATTAAATGTTGTCAAAATAGTTTTATATAGAACATTATTTCAAATAATTATTTAGTTCATGAAGTTGTTGTGCTTCTTCTTGGTCTCTCTATTTTTGATGTGCTGTGACAACAGCATCTGCAAATTGGACTTTTTTCTCTATTAACACATTTATTTACTCAATTTTTACATACAGATGACATCCTCCTCCCTCCACCTTCCATGCACAGCTCCTCTCCTGTTCTCCTCGAACAAGAGAAAGGCCTCCACTCTATTTCAACCTACCATGGCATATCAAGTCATGCTGGGCAGGCTCCCTGCTGGGCAGAACCAGGCGAAAGAGAGGAAGAGAGCCCCCCCCCCCCCTCCCCTCTCTCCCTCTCTCTCTCTCTCTCTCTCTCTCTCTCTCTCTCTCGGGGCTGAGCAGGATGGTGAGTTTTGCAGCTCGGATCTCCTGCCTCCGGAGAATAACCACCCCGAGCCGGGAGTCTGTCCAAGCAGGAACTCGTTTTATTGTATCAATCTTTTCTTTATAAAGGGCTGAGAGAAGAGGCAGAGTTTTCTGCTGAGGTGAGATGACATAGGGGAAGGGTGAGTAATGGAACCAACAGTTACTCTATGTCAGCAGGAGCTAGGCAAAGGCAGGCTTAAGCAGGTTATGCTGAGTCACTCCAGTACAGAAGTGACTGAGACAGTTTATAAAACTTGAGCCAGGCTCAGATTTGTCCTCAAGGCCCAAACCAGGGCCAAATAGAGCCCAACAAAGTCACAGCCACATTAGGCAAATACTCTTTGACAGAGGCTACACAGGGCAGCCTAGTTAGGAGAACAGAAGCCACAGTCAGGCAACAAACTCAGGGACAACCCCTGCTTCAGTTGTAGGTGGAACTGCATATGTACATTTGCATATACATAGAGAGGCCTGTGTTGATGGTTCAGTCTCTGGAATTCCCAAAGGTCCATGTTAGGTGACTCTCTTGGTCTTCTTGTAGAGTCCCTGTAGTGGCTATTCCTGGTTGTCAACTTGACTCTATCTGAAATGAACTACAATCTAGAATTGGAGGCTGAGAGATACAAGTTTCCGACCTGAATCTTGGCTTGGAGATCTTGAGGCAAAATGGCTGTGAATCTCAGAAGATTAAGATAGGAAGATCTAAGAATTTAAGATCATCTGGGATTAAAGGTGTGGTGGCACACACCTTCAATCTGGGCCACACCTTTTGCTAGAGACCTATATAAGGACATTGGAAGAAGGAAGGCTCTCTCTGCTTTGCCTGCTTGTCTTGTGGGACTGAGCAACTGCTAGATCCTTGGACTTCCATTCACAGCTGCTGCTGACCATTATTGGGAGTTGGACTACAGACTGTAAGTCATCAATAAATTCCTTTACTATATAGAGACTACTACAAGTTCTGTGACTCTAGAGAACCCTGACTAATACAGTCCCTATCTATTCCAGGTCCCCAAATCCTTCCCCTAACTCTTCCACAAGACTCCCCCAGCTCCATCTTATGTTTACCTGTGGTTCTTTGCATCTGTTTCAACCAGATGCTGTGTGGAATCTCAAAGAGAACACAGGTAAGGGCTATTAGTTCAGTATGTTGATTAGTGGTGTGAGCGGGAAGATCCTGTGCCTCCACCACCTCAGCGTCGGATACTACAGCATAGCCAGCTTTTCTATCCTAATGCTGCTTCATATATGGGATGAGAAAGGAGGGAAAAGGAAAGAACTCAGGAAAGTAAAAAGCTAGCCTTTCCTAGCAATGATACAGTCTCTTCCTTTGTAGAAGGAACACTTAGAGACTGAATTGGATTCTTTCTATCTAAGGTAATAGTCTTGTGGATCAGGGTAATTTTTAGTCTCAAATAGGTGACCTGAGGAGTGGACAGTTGGACTTTAGAAGCCTTCTGTGGCCTTGACTGGAAAGGAAATTTAGAAGAGCAGAGGTGTCAGTTTGGCTAATCTCTAGAGAGGAACTACAGAGAATGGCATCATCTACATAAAGTATAATTTTAGATTAGGGAGCGATAAAGAGAATAAGTCAGAAGCCATGGCCAGGCCAAATAGGTGTGGGCTGTCTTAGAATCTCTGAGGTAGAACAGTCCTGGTAAGTTGAGTAGAAAAGTGGGTCTCAGGATCTGTCCAGATAAAGGCAAATAAGTTCTGTGACTAAGTTTCAAGAGAGGTAGAGAAAAATGCATCCTTGGGATCTAGGACTGAAAAATGAGCAGTACCCAAGGGGAAAGTGGAAAGAAGTGTATACAGATTCACTACAATGGGATGGAGGAGTAAGCAGAATTAATGCATCAGAGGCATTGAACCAGCCCATAGGTTCCATTAGGTTTCTTAACTGCTAGTATAGGGATGTTAAAGGGGGAAGAGTTAGGGAAAAGGAGTTTTTCATTTAGAGGTTAGAATGATAGGCTTAAGCCTCCTGAGGCTCTGGAGAGAGTGGGTATTGAACTTAGGTGACATACCTGGTAGAGTCCCATAAATGGATGACAACAGGAAAATGATGTTCAGCAACAGAGGGATTCTGGTCATCACAAACTCAGGGATACATCCCTGGGATGAAACCTACTTGATCATTATGGATGATAGTTTTGATTTGTTCTTGGATTTGATTTTTGAGAATTTTATTGAGTATTTTTACATCAATAATCATAAGGAAAATTGGTCACAATGTCTCTTTCTTTGTTGGGTATTTGTGAGATTTTGGTATAAGGGTAATTGTGGCTTTATAGAAGGTGTTAGGTAGTGTTCCTTCTGTTTCTATTTTGTGAATAGATTGAAGAGTATTTGTACGAGGTCTTCTCTGAAGGTCTGATAGAATTCTGCACTAAACCTATCTGTTCCTGGCCTTTTTTTTTTTGGTTGGGAGACTTTTAATGACTGCTTTAACTTCTTTAAGAGTTATGGGAATGTTTAGATGGTTTATCTGATCCTGATTTAACTTTAGTATTTGATATCTGTCTAGAAAATTATACATTTTATCCATATTTTCCAGTTGTGTTGAGTATAGGTTTTGTAGTAGGATTTGATGATTTTTTAAAATTTCCTCAGTATCTTCCTTTTATTTTCTGATTTTGTAACTTGGATACTATCTTTGTTCCCTCTACTTCCCTGGGGTCATAGATGCTGATTATTTTGGAGAACT
The DNA here is from genome assembly GCA_019843815.1 of Montemys delectorum. NCBI lineage: Eukaryota > Metazoa > Chordata > Mammalia > Rodentia > Muridae > Montemys > Montemys delectorum. The sequence goes on along the minus strand of JADRCD010224443.1, from coordinate 40,956 downwards.
TAAAATCATCATTAGTTAAGGACATGGAGTACTTATTATTCCTTGGGGGGACAGAATAGCTCAATTGATTTTATTATCCATGCTTACTACCAATAATCCTAGTCTTAAATCAGAAAGAGGGAAAGGTGGATTTGGAACTATGGGTAGCAGTACTTTCTGGGTGTATATCTTAGAAAGACGGCCTACATTAACATTAGACATTGAAGGAAAAAGTTTGTTGGATTGTTGGAAACCAGGCAGACAAATTGGTAATATCCAAATCCTGTTGGCCTAAATCATGGACATTGGAAAGATCACCTACAGAATTACAAGGTGTAGGGTTTGCAACTTCATGGGAGTACAACAGCAAACTCTTAAGATGGGAGGATGATGGGGTCAGACATGTAGGACTTTTTAGATCCTTTGTTTAGACTATATTCCTGTAAATTTATGGGGGTGGTTTACTACATGATATGGGAGCTGTAATTAATACCCAACCTGTCCAATAAATGTTCCACAAACAGGGATTTGCTCTGGGAAAAGGACTAGGAAAATATTTACAAGGAGTTCCTCAACCAATATCTGATAAAGACCTTATTACTTGGGATAGCCAAGATAAAATGGGGTTAGGAAATTTATTGTGAGGGTCAGTGTTCAATTGCCTCCTACTTTAAAACCCATACCCATCTCAAGGAAAAGTAATGATCTGGTTTGGGTGGCCCCTCTGTTCAGAAAAACTAGAGGCTGAACAGGAACTTGTACAAGAAAAATTACAAGCAGGGCATATTATCACCTCCACATCTCCTTGGAATACACTCATTTTTTTATCACAAAAAAGTTTAAGGACAGCTTCATCCTCTCAGGTGCCTGTCACTGGATAACCAGTCCTTTGTACTGGAAAGTGAAGGGCCAAGCATGAGCTAGGTTATTTTAAGGGTGGTTTGTAAGAATGTCATCAAAAACATCTCCCAGATCTGATATTGTCAGCTGGTTGTTATTAATCTGCAAGGTTCAGGCCCTAACTGCATCTTTTTTCCCTTAATAAAGGCCATAACCTTATTACAAAGTAAAGGTCCTAGCCATAGTAGAATTTGTAAGCCAAGCACTGGCGCAAGGAAGGGGCGAAGGTAGGGCAGAATTCCATTCCAAGCACTCCACAAGAGGGTGTCAAAAAGTTCCTGATGTCTCTTCTCTAATTCTTGTTGGTGTTTTTAGATTCAGTCACACACAATCCTGACTTGTTTGCATAAAAACAGCACTTTTTCTGTCACCAGTGTCAGGGCTCTCAGCAAGCTCACAGGTCACTATGTCACATCAATCGCTCTAGCAGCTAGCCAGCTCCTGCAGCATTCTGTGGAAAAAAACACAAACATGCCCTCTTACACAAATTACATACTTGATCAGGATTATGCCATATGCCAATAACTGGATCCTTCCATCTCACCTAGGCATGGGTATGCCTAGTTATAGGTTGCTATAGTCACTCAGCAGAGTTCCTTGAGTTCCTTGGCATTCAAATTTTAAAATTTAAAAATAAAAAGCATGATTTAAATAATGTGCACAGGGATATAATTCTCCTTTTTTATTTTTTAAAAGCCAAATTTTTCAGAGTATGGTTGGCATGTTCAACAAATCCTTGTCCTTAAAAATTATAAGGAATACCAGTTATATGAGTAACATTAAATTTTTGAGAAAACATCTCAAATGCAGTTCCAGTAACTGTTTTAATCTGATTTGGAACATCAAGCATAGAAAAATAATGTAGGAAATGACCAAATACTATTTTAGTTGCTTTTCCTGTTAAGGCAATTGTAACTAGAAAGCCTGAAAAGGTATCAATAGTCACATGTATGTATTTTTTTATTTTTGGAAATCAGAAATATGAGTATCCATTTGCAATAATTGATTAAGTATAAATCCTTGAGAATAAACACCATTATGTGGTACAGATAGAGATTGAGGACATTGGGAACAAGTCTTTACAATTTGACATCACATTCTCTAAAAATATCAAATTGTTATCTCAAGCAATTACTATTTTGATGATGTAAGAATGAAATTATATAGCCAATTGTTCCTGCATAAGGCCTACAATCTGCCTGGGATACAAATCTGTCTCATGGCCTTAAGGGGTCTTGTCTAGGCAGTTTAATATGAGCTCGTAAATGTCCAAAGACAGTCCTTTAAAGGAACTGTCCATAAAGTTGAGTTGCATATGCATAAACAATTGCAAAATTTGAGAATTTGCAGTATCTAAAAAAGGAACAATTTTAAGCAATTGTAATCCCTAAGCTATATCTATTGGCTAACATTATATAAATTAAAAGTTTGATTTTAGCACTTTAAAAATAGTGACCTCAGCACATAGTTCAATTATTTGTGCCGAAGTTCAGGGAAACACACAAGAATAAACAGATGATCCAATCACATACACTTTTCTCCCATAGAAGGTCTGTAGATGTATTCTTTATGGGATGCATACATAAATTTACAGGAAATATAAAAGCATGCATAGAAACAAATTTTAACAACTTGTCTTCTCGGTAATGATTATCAATTTTGCCTAAAATGTATACTATGCAATAGGCCAAATATTAGTCAATATTCTGCACTAGCGGATTTAATTGAAGTTTGAAACAAGGAACAGATGTCTCCTGAGGTTTTTAAGACATTCTTTTCAAAATACTTTCATGATTCCATCCTATAATTGTTTATTTACACCACAACAGCTTCATCATAGGATGTTAAAACTTTACTTGGAGATAATGAAAGATGAATCCACACAAATGTTCACATTTGCTAAAGAATTGTGTGGGCACATTGAGTAACAATAACTAACATTTGATTACAATTAATTACAATTGATAACAATTGATTACCAAAGCTTCCTCTACTTTCTGCAAAGCTCTTTGCCTTTCACTTGTTAATTGACATCCTCTGTGACAACATACAGCAAAGGTTTAAGTCCTCCTGTGGTGAGTTTATTGTGAGGTCTTAGCCAATAAACATCTCCTGACAGCTTTTGAAAATAATTTGAAGTAAGTAAATCATCTTTTGTTTCCTGAATTTTCTGTACAACAATCCTTCCTAGGATATAACTGAGGCCCCCAAATATTGAAAAAGATACTGTCTTTGAAACTTTTCTGGAGCATATTCTAGGTATATGCCTAGGAGTGGTATAGCAAGGTCCACATGTAGTACTATGTCCAATTTTCTGAGGAACTGCCAAATTGATTTACAGAATGGTTGTACACACTTTCAATCCCATCAGCAATGAAGGAGTGTTCCTCTTTCTTTACATCCTCAACACCATCTCCTGTCAGCTTAGTTTTCAATTTTAGCCATTCTGACTGGTGTGAGGTGGAATCTCAATGTTGTTTTGATTTGCATTTCCTTGATGACTAAGGATGTTCAACATTTCTTTATGTGGTTCTCAGTCATTGGACATTGCTCAGATAAAAATTCTTTGTGTAGCTCTGTATTCCAATTTTAATAGGTTTATTTAATTCTCAGGAGTCTAACTTCTTGAGTTCTTTGTATATATTGTATTAGCCCTCTATTGGATGTACTATTGACAGTGTCCATAGCCTTACAGAAGCTTTGTAATTTCATGAGGTCCCATTTGTTGATTCTTGATGTTAGAGCATAAGCCATTGGTGTTCTGTTCAGGAAAATTTTCCCTGTGCCCATGTGTTTGAGGCTTTTGCTCACTTTCTTCTCTAGTAGTTTCAGTGTATCTGGTTTTATGTGGAGGTCCTTGACCTACTTGCACTTGAGCTTGTACAGGGAGATAACAATGGATCAATTTGCACTCTTGTGCATGCTAACCTCCAGTTGAACCAGCACTTTTTGTTGAAAATGCTGTCTTTTCCACTGGATGCTTTTAGCTCCTTTATCAAAGATCAAGTGAACATAGGTGTGTGGGTCCATTTCTAGGTCTTCAAATCTATTCCATTGATCTACCTGCATGTATCTGTACCAATATCCTGCAGTATTTAATAATATTGCTCTGTAATACAGCCTGAGGTCAGGGATGGTGATTCTTGCAGAAGTTCTTTCATTGTTGAGAATATTTTTTGATATCCTGGATTTTTTGTTATTCCAAATGAATTTGAAAATTGCTCTTTTTAACTCTATGAAGAATAGAGTTAGAATTTTGATAGGGATTGCATTAAATTTGTAGATTGCTTTCCACAGGATGGCCATTTTTACTATGTTAATACTGCCAATCCACAAGCATGGGAGATCTTTCTATCTTCTGAGATCTTCAATTTACATCCAGAGCTGTCCAGATCAGGAGTCAGAGTAATTGAAAGGAAATGCCCGTTTTACTTGAATCTTTAAATTAACACTGAGTTGACTCATTCCATCATCTGCCATAACCTTACCTCAAGTAGGTATTCCTTGTTCACCAATGCTTGTTCGCAGAGCCTCCCTCCATTCTGAGCCTTCTTATCTTCAGGGACCAGGATTGGTGTTTTTAATTTCCTTCCCATCATCATCCTCATCAGTCAATAAATGAACATTTAGAGTTGGGCACTTCTGAGTAGGCAAGTACATGATTCTTCTCCATGAGGGGATATGACATGAGAGAATGAAAATATTAGAGGTTTAACCAATTGTGTCCCAGTCATTTTGCTTGTTTCATATCACAAACTGTGAGTTTCTTTTTCCTGGGGTGTTATCACATTAATAAAGACACAGACCTCTTTCTTCAATACATAGTGGAGAAAGAAAGGAGCTCATCAATAGAAAAGACCAATCCAAGAACAGTTCACTTTGAGAAGAAATGATCAATTTCAGAAATTGAAAACAACTTGAATCTGTCACAGCATCAACACCAAAGCCATTTATATACTGCAATTTTAAGGCATTATATAGATTTTCTAATAGATTTCCATTAATACTGTTCAGGTTTTTAACTACCCCAGACAGTTCTTAGCTAAATGTGACAACTTTTATTAAAATCAATAAACAACGATCTATTTTTCATTTTTTTCTCAATAAGACAAGGGTTTTGCGATTCATATGGTGAAGATGACTGGTCTAATCTACAGAAGAGCTATGTATGCCAAATCATGTGCAATTCCTTGATTTTGAGGAGTCCCTGGGATTCACCCTTATCAATCTTCCCATATTCGGGGTTCTAGGGTTTTTTGGCAATAACTGCTGTGTATGTAATCTACATGCATACTCCATTAATGAAAGCCAAAGACCAGGAACTGAGTTTCCTCATTCAGATTTCTAGTATTTGTTTTTTGTTTTGTTTTGTTCTTGTTTGTTTCCTTATTTTACTTTGTATTAGGTATTTTCTTTATTTACATTTCAAATGTTATCTCCTTTCCTGGTTTCCCTTCTGAAAAAAAAAAAATCTCTATTCCCTTCCCCTCTCCCTGTTCACCAACCCACCTTCTCCCGCTTCCTGGCCCTGGCATTCCCCTACACTGGGACATAGAGCCTTCACAGGACCAAGGGCTTCTCTTCCCACTGATGACTCACTAGACCATCCTCTGCTACATATACACCTGGAGCCATGAGTCTCACCTCTTTGGCTGGTGGTTTAGTCCCTGAGAGTTCTGGGGGGTGGGGGGTATGGGCTAGTTCATATTCTTGTTCCTCCTATGGGGCTGCAAACTACTTCAACTCCTTGGGTCTTTGTCTCGCTCCTTCATTAGGGACCCTGTGCTCAGTCCAGTGGATGGCCGTGGGCCTCCACTTCAGTATTAGTCAGGCACTGGCAGAGCATCTCAGGAGACAGCTACATCAAGCTCCTGTCAGCCAGCACTTGCTGGCATTCACAATAGTGTCTGAATTTGGTGATTGTATATAGGAAAGAACTCCAGGTAGGGCAGTCTCTTGATTGTCCTTCCTTCAGTCTCTGTTCCACATTTTGTCTCTATAACTCCTTCCATATATATTTTGTTCTCCCTTCTAAGAAGGATCAATGTATCTATATTTTGGTCTTCCTTCTTGAGTTTCTTGTGGTTTGTGGATTGTATCTTGGACATTCCAAGTTTCTGGGCTAATATCCACTTATCAGTGAGTGCATACCATCTGTGTTCTTTTGTGATTGGGTTACTTCACTCAGGATGATATCCTCCAGGTCCATCCACTTGCCTAAAATTTCATAAATTCATTGCTTTTAATAGCTGAGTAGTACTCCATTGTGTAAACGTACCACATATTCTGTATCCATTCCTCTGTTGAAGGACTTCTGGCTTCTTTCTAGCTTCTGACTATTATAAATAAGTTTGCTATGAACATAGTGGAGCATTTGTCCATATTACATGTTGGAGAATGTTCTAGTTATATGCCCAGAAATGGTATTGCTGGGTCCTCAGATAGTATTATGTTCAATATTCTGAGGAACCACCAGACTGATTTCTAGAGTGGTTGTATCAGCTTGCAATCCCACCAGCAATAAAGGACTGTTCCTCTTTCTCCACAACTTTGCCAGCATCTGCTGTCACCTGAGTTTTGATCTTAGCCATTCTGACTGGTGTGACTTAGAATCTCAGGATTGTTTTGATTTGCATTTCCCTGATGACCATGCATGTACAACATTTCTTTAGGTGCTTCTTGAACATTAATGATTCCTTAGTTGAGAATATTTTGTTTAACTCCGTACCTCATTTTTTAATAGGGTTATTTGGTTCTCTGGGTCTGACTTCTTGGGTATTTTGTATATATTGTATATTAGCCTGCTATTGGATTCAGGTTTAGTAAAAATCTTTTCCCAATCTATTGGTTGCCATTTTGTCCTGTTGACAGTGTTCTTTGCTTTACAGACACTTTGCAATTTTATGAGGTCCCATTGGTCAATTCTTGATCTTTGAACATAAGCTATTGGTGTTCTATTCAGAAGATTTTCCCTTATGCCCATATGTTTGAGTCTCTTCCCCACTTTCTTTTCTACTAGTTTCAGTGTATATGATTTTATTTGGAGGTCTTTGTTGCACTTGGATGTGAGCTTTGTACAAGAACATGAGAATGGATTAATTTGCATTCTTCTACATGTTGACAACTAGTTGAATCAGCACCCTTTTTCCTAAATGCTATCTTTTTCCCCACTGGATGGTTATAGCTCCTTTATCAAAGATCAAGTGACCATAGGTGTGTGGGTTCATTTCAGGTTCTTCAATTCTATTCCATTGATCTACCTGCATGTCTCTTTTCCAGTACCATGCAGTTTTTTTAAATCACTATTGCTCTATATTACAGCTTGACATCAAGGATGGTGAATTCCCTAGAAGTTCTTTTATTGTTGAGAACAAAACCAATGATCATTGCATTAGATGATGATAAGGTATTTGACAAAATCCAACACCCCTTCAGGATAAAAGTCTTGGAAAGATCAGGAATTCAAGACCCCTACACAAACATAGCAAAACAGTATACAGCAAACCAGTAACAAACATCAAACTAAATGGAGAAAAACTTGAAGCAATCCCACTAAAATCAGGGACTAGACATGGCTGCCCCCTCTCTCTTTACCTATTCAATATAGTACTCAACATCCTAGCCAGAGCAATTAACCTACAAAAGGAGTTCAAAGGGACACAAATTGGAAAGGATGAAGTAAAAATATAACTATTTGCAGATGATATGATAGTATACTTAAGTGACCTCAAAAATTCTACCAGAGAACTCCTAAACCTGATAAACCAGTTCAGCAAAGTGGCAGGATATAAAATTAACTTAAACAAATCAGTGGCCTTTCTGTACTCAAAGGTCAAACAGGCTGAGAAAGAAGTTAGGGAAAATACAGAAAATGAAGGATAAGTCAGGATGTCATCCAAGGTGACATCCTTATCATGTCACATGGTGTTCACAGCTCTACTCATGCAGAACAGTGGACACTGTGGTATTATTAAGCTCATTGCCACAGAAACTGAGGTTAGCTGGATGGTCCTGTCAACAATGGGGACTCCTCCACCAACAGTTTCATTAGTCTTCCTCTTCGGCCTTAGCAATATAATGAAGCACTTGGGAAGAAATAGCCTAATAAGCCATAGCTGGATGCCAAAATGGCAAATATTTCCACAGCTACTTTGAATTTGCCTTTGATGCTCAAGTAAGCAGGGACAAAAGAGATCCAGATGATGAAAAAGGCCAGCATTCCACAAGTGATACATTTCCCTTCATAATAGTTATCTAACAGTTGGTCAGCCACAAAGGTTCTAAGAAAACTCAGCAGAACCAGAAGAACATAACTCAAATATGGAGCACAGAAACTCTATAAAACCTTCATTGCATTCAAAGATAATCTTTACATTTTTAGGTTCAATGTTATTAAACATGCTCAAGGCTCTAACACCAAGTATGCTGCACATACACAAATCTCTCCTACTACACAGATCAGGACAATTAATTTTCAAAAAATGAGGTGCATAGATACAACACAGGTTTTGGATTCAGAAATCCTGTATGGAAAAAAGAGTGAAATAGTATTTTCAAGAATGGAAAACAGAGAAAGGCAAACGTGGAATGCCAGAATGATCTGGTGGGCCATGTAGGACCAGTTGCATGGCTTGCCTATGAACAGCATGGATGACAGCAGTGTGACTGCCAGAGACATCTAAATGAGAAAGCTCAGCTACGCCCTATTAATAAAAGAGAGAAGCCCAGGATACTGAGCAAAGATCACAAAGAATGACAATATTGAGAGCCTAGAAAGAACTTTGGCTAAAGGACTATCTTTTGATTGGCTCTGGAATTGCCAAACTAAGTGTGACAGTTCTTTGTCATTTTGGTGATCAATAGTAAACTAATGTTATATGAGATATTGCAGATCGGATAGTTTGCTTAGTCTGTTCCTGTTTAAAATAATTTAACACTCTAATCATTTTCCTGATGATTTTTATTTAAAAATTTCAGATAGTATATTTTGATGGTCTTTTTCTCCCTCTCTCATCAGTTCCTAGATCTTTCCCTTCTCCCTACCCATGTACCCTCATGTTCTTTCTCCTCTCCCTTTCTTACATAAGGACAAATCAAAACATGAAAAAAGCAAAAAGCAAAACAAGCAAAAAAATATAATACAAAATAAATCCCCCCAAATCAAAACAACTGCCAAAACACACACACACACACACACACACACACACACACACACACACACATAATGGAATTCATTTCCTGTTAGTCAACTATTTCTGGGCATGAGATCACTCAATATATATATATATATATATATATATATATATACCCTTTGGTCCAAACAGCTATACTTGGAAATGTTCATTGCAATGAGTTATTGGTCTGGTGCAAGGTCTTCTGTAACCTCATTGAAGTACAAGATGAAAAATTCGTAAATAATCAATATAAAAAATTTTGGGGCAAAATACAAAAGCTCATTCCTCTATCAAGTGGGTCAGTGGTGGATTGGAAGCCCATTTTGTCACTCTGTCTCTCTCAGAGTCTAGTACTAAGTACCATCTCCAGAGGGAACCTATTATGCAAAATGGAACTACCTAAGATTAGGGAACAACCACATATCAGGAAGCCTCAACTTGCCTATCAAAGATCCTGAGTGAGGGGAAGGATGAAGAAGTCAGTTGTCTAGAGCAAGGTGGCTGATGCTGATAAGATTAGTAAGCAGGAGCCACAGCATTGCGAACAAGTGCATCAGAGGGTTAGCCCCAACCTAGGTCAAGAGCAGATTTTTACCAGCTGAGACTAACCTTGGAGTTTGATAACTCTCATGCAGAGGCCAGTAGGATTATCAACTCTGCAGTAACCTCCTTGTTCTCTGTAGCTGTAGGACTGAAGTTCCAGAGGTATGTGTGATACCCACAGCTCCATCCTTCTAGAAAGGTTATTCAAGAGTGCTTGAAGGTGGGAAATCAAATCCTTCACCTGTGTTAACCTCAGTACTCTGGGTGCTTCTCAGGTTTGATCTGCATAGAAGCCACGTCTCAGTTAAAGCATTACCACCCTAGAGAACACAACAAGAAGCCTCACAGGGGGAGGGGGTGGGTAGAGAAGCAGAAGAAGACCTTTTCAGTCCATGGAGTGTAAAGCTAAGTGCAGACAGCAGAGCCACTGGTACTTACACACAGAAGAAATGCTATGCGTACAAGACACTTGTAGTATTGACCCCAACTACATAAATCATAAGAAAGAATAACAGTTTACAGATTCAAGGGACACTTTCGCCCTATGCATAAGGCTTGAAGTCTCCAAAAGTAACACACATTAACTCTCTGTTCTCCTCTCCTCTCCTCTCTTCTCTTCACTTCTCCTCTCCTCTCCTCTCCTCTCCTCTCCTCTCCTTCCCTCTGTCTCTCCTCTATTTTTCTCTCACTTCACATCCCTCTTCTGTCTCTCCCTCTCTATTGTCTGTCTTAATTTTCTTTTTTCCTATTTACTATATATTCACCACTTTTGTTACTTTATTGTATTATTTATATTTTCTGGGTTTCCATTTGTTATTCCACTTAATAATGTGTTAAATTTGTCTACACAATTTTTCATTACTGGGCTTGTTTTCTGTCTGTTTTGTTAGTTTCCCTTTGTGTTCACTTAGCTTTTACTCAGTTGGTTGCCTGCTTGTTGACTTTTCTCATTGTTTCTGCTTTTGCCACACCCTCTCTACCTTTAATATTTTCACTTTAATTTACTGCTTTTTAAATGTTCTTATTTTATTAGTTTATGCCCATTCTTACATTTAATTCCTGTTGGGTTTTAAGCTTTTATTACTGGGATGTCTTATTTTGTTTTTGCATTTCTTTAATTTTTTTCTCAAAACCCTTCCTGTTTCACTTTCCCTCCTGCCACAGGCCAGCCAGTCTTGGCCCCTCAGCCCATGGAGAAATAGGATCCTGGTACAGGTTGGCAAGATGTTGACGGATTGTCAGACAGACACAACACAAGAGAGTGTTGGATCTGAATGTATAGTCTCAAAATATGCATCAGACGTTTACAGTCATTATAAAAGAGAAAGAAAAGTTAGGCAGTGTGCTATTATCTAAGGTCATCTAAAGTACAATGGGTCTAAAGCAGCAGCCACCTCCTCTGGAAGGAGGGGCACACACTCAAGCTCAGAGCACTTGGGCCAGTGCGGGGGCCTGGAGGAGTCCTGGGGGGTTGTGGGCGACATGAGGTTAGAGGCTCGAATGCTTCGACACACTCACACACACACTAGGCTCACAGTCCAATTCATCCTTAGTAAATACCCAACTATGTTAATCTTCTGGGCTACCAGAAATATGGCCAAGGGGTACCATTCTTCTAACTTTACCTAGAACAAAACAATCTAATTCCTGGGAATTAGATTCCACTGCAATTGTATTGTGGTCTGCCCTGGGATTTTCAAGTCCCATTCAGCAAACTTCAATGACTGACTTCCCTCATTATCTCCCTAACAATGCTAGAGGCAATTAGTCTGAATGAGTAACATTCCCTATGAAATTCCAGGCAAGTTTCAACTCAGCAAAGATTAGAGTATTGGAACATTGGTGAATTTCAGTCAGAAAGCATGGTCTAATTTTGTTTAGCTATTAGTAAATCATTCCTTTGGGGCACCTCTATGCATGTGAGACCTTCCATCGACTATCACAGGACAAATTTGGAACACCTCTGAGTTAGGGAATGCCAAAGGGCTCCAGGAGACTAGTTTCCCTGAAGTTTTTCACCTCATGGACTGCTGTTACGCAGACTCCACTGGAGTTTGTGTGGCACCCTCCTACATCTTTCTTCACTCCTTTCCTTTCTTTCATGTAACTTTATTTGTCTTCTATTTCTCCACTTCCTCTGCCTTCTTCCTTTATCTCACCCATTTACATTTACTACACCTGCCTGAAATATTATTTTGACCTTATACCCTACTCCTTAGAAGCATTTCTGTTTTTAGTTTTATGACCAATGATGATAGATCACTGGGCTATAATCAATGTCATGCACATTTCTAGAGCTTTCCTGCATTCATTTTATGGCTGTTAAAATACTTTTAATTCTCCTCATTGAGATGTACTAAGGAGTGAACCTTTATCAGTAGTCCTGTCAATGAAAGAATTAAAATATAAAACCAGAAGAGACATTCAAACTGCAACACCAACACATAAACACACACACACACACACACACACACACACACACACAAGACCTTAGAGGGATTAGTGGGGATTAGGGGGAGTGGTATGAAATGTTGACTTCTGGGCTCAAAATTGGTATTGCCCTCCTCAACTCACAGCACCTGTTATTATCTGCACAAAGCTGAACCAATCCATCCCTGTCATTGAAGTGAGAGAGGATCTTTCATCCCCAATTCCTACCAGGTATGTATATACATTTGATATTTGCTAGGGAAAGAGGCTTACTCTTTAGTAGTTCAGTCTCTGATGAGGTGTGCATGCATCTGTGAACAAACGTTCACTTATCGTATAAACAGCCCTAGGGCAATTCATTGGAATACACACACACACACACACACACACACACACACACAGTGAGAGAGAAAGAAGGAGAAAGAGAGAGAGAGAGAGAGAGAGAGAGAGAGAGAAGACATCAAATTAGAAAGTTTAGAAGAAGGACAAGAGAAGATAACCAGGTGAATATGATTAGAGGTTCATAAAAAGGTCAAAGTGAAACATACTATATGTAATTAACATAACAGTAACTATATCTGTTTGACTTAACTGAAAGGAAATAAAATGGAAGTCAAACAATCATTTAAAGAAACAGAAAAAAGAAATTTGCTGAGCAGTGACAATGGACTCAGCATGCTGGAGGCAGAAGCAAATGACTGTAAATTCCAGCCTGATTCAGGACAGCCAAGAAATTAAATCTCAAAATAAACAAACAAAAAAAAAGAGAGAAAGAAAGAAAGAAAGAAAGAAAGAAAGAAAGAAAGAAAGAAAGAAAGGAAGGAAGGAAGGGAAAAGGAAGGAAAGAAGGAAGGAAGGAACCCTATAACCCAAACCCTATAATTGAGTTTAACCCTCAGAACCTACAAAAAAAGAGAAGAGGAAAACTGATTCCACAGAGTATCCTCCAATCTTCACATGCACACCATAGCATGCATGCCTATGTGTGTACACACACATATATGAATGCATACACTCACACACACAAATAATAATATTGTCATGCCCACTCGTCTACTCCAGTAAAGTCTGCAGTGTCAGGCTTGAAGGCCTGATCATGGACCAGAGGCATGGCTTCAAAGGGAGTTTGCCTCCTGGGTATTCAGTCAGTTGCTGTCATCTCCTAACTCAGATGTGTTCCAGATTAGTCGTTCCAATACTTAACATGCCTTCTTATTCAGGCATAAAAGTGCCCCAAGAAATGATTCATAAATAGTTAAAGCTAAGATTAAACATTGTTCCCTGGCCAGCAAAGCATTACAATATATCCTGATTTATTACCAAGCTGTCCTTAGCTTGGAATTTTACACAAGGAAGCTGCTTTATCAGACTAGGTGTCCTCAGAGTTATCAACTGAGGTCAGGTACTATTGCTAACTATAAACATAGTTAGAATTCTCAACGCAGTCACACAGAAGACAGAATTGTTTTACGTATCAGAGAGTAATTAAAGGGCTTCCCTCACTTAAGGGCATTCTCAGGACCTGCTACATTGGGACTTCCTGGTGCTTGCCTCCAATAGTCCCAGAGAATTAGCTTGGGACTGCCAAGATTGCCCCAGGGGAAAGGGCACCACTGCTCTTCTGCTTTGCACCTGGATGCCTGATCTTACCCACCTTGACGTGGCCCTCACCTGCCTATGTGACTTTTGTCATTCGCCCTGTTTTCTGTATACTATATAAGCCTGGTTTTCACTTTGTGCATGGACTTACACATTCAGATTCGTGATTTCGAGCATTTGAGACAGAGCATTCCAGCTTTGAGCCTCAGGCGGTCCACAGCACACACACATACACACACACACACACACTACCAGAGTGCTAAGGCTGGGGACTGGGGTAGTGCAGTGCCTGTCCAGAAAGGTAGCTGCTTTAGACCCAGTATGTTTCAGGTGGCCTCAGATGTACCTCAACCGCTGAACTGCCAGATTTCTCATTACTCTTTTGTAATGATGGTAAAAGCCTGATGCCATTTTTAAGAAATATACTCAGATTCTGCACTTCCTTGTATCAAATCTGTTTGTCATTCTCGATGATGCCTTGTCGACCTGACTAGGACCTCATCTCTCCCACATGGCCCTGAGGAACTCAGGAGTCCTCCTTAGCCTCTTTGCAAGGTGTAGAAGATGCTTTCCTTGCTTCTCCAGATGATCATCACTCTCATTGTGAGACGCAGTGATGACAGCAATTTGTGCCTATTCTCCCATACTGACCAGGTTTCTTGATCCTAGCTGCTTATGGGTACCAACCAGGCTTTTATTTTCTCCAGGTTTTAGGTGTCTTGTGACTCCAAGCTAGCATCATCTATCCAGGATTCCTCTTAAGCTACAAAGCCTGGCATTGAGGATTATTCTGTCTAGACTTAAGTGTGTTTCACCCCCAGAAGCTCAAACAGCCTATTCCTCTGAGTCTTTTGGAAATCTAATTCCATTGACTCTTCCTATGAGATACATAATACATGCATGTAAACAGTCTCCCTTGAAAATCTCACTGAAGCAGAAGCTAGTTTAAACTATGCAAGGATAATGTGAGTGCTGAGATATTCACAAGTTTGATGAGCTAGAAAATAATGCTTTAAACAGAAATGCTACTGAGAAATCTCCCAATTGGAGATTACCCAATTATCGTGGGAACCTGTGAAACAATTTGAGGGATGGAGGTTCAACATGTCTTCTCACAGAAGCAAAGCAATGCTATGATAAATACATCTCCATATCCTGTGTGCTAACTGGTGAAGGAATCTCTTATGATACAGAATTACACAAACCTGATCCTCCCAAGTCTCTGGCTAGAACTCAATTTCTCTTCAATGATGAAACCATGCAATGTACAGAGGCATCTTCAGAGTCTGAGGGTACAAGCCTTTCAGCCAGAGCTCTCAGCTGCCAGGGCTGATTCTCAGGAGCTGGAATTTCATTTCAGCCAAGTTAGGAGAGTCTAGAACTTATCTCTGCAGGGCTCGTAATCATGGTCCCCAATTGATAGTACTGTTTGGGAGCTTTTGGGGGTGTGGCCTTGTGGAGGAAGTATGACACTGGACATATACCTGGTGAGTTTAAAGATTCTACTACTTGAAGCTCTCTTTGCTTCTTGCTTGTGAGAGGAGAGCCTCAGCTTTCTGCTGCAGCCAGCATGCCTCAGCTTTGCTACCATGGACTTTTATCCTTTGGGAACTGCAAGCCTAGATAAACTCATCTATAAATTTCCTTGGTCAGGATGTTTATCATAGCAATAGTAAAGTAATTAGTGTAGTAATTTTGAAAAGTAGCCTGTATTGCTATGTAACCAAATGTACTCTGAAAAGAAAATATAATTTAAGTCCTCTCACCCTCTTTTCTTCCCTGCCCTGCATTCCCTTCCCCTCCTCTCGATCTGCTGTTCTGCTCCTGCCTTTTGTTTTCATGTCTCTCTATCTTTCTATGAAAGAAATCTGAGCTTGTTTGCTTACAACTCAGTACACTGGCATGTTTTAAGATAGGGGCATATTGATGTGGACAAGAACAGAACAAGATGAAGAAATTTTCTGAAAAATAGCTTTTGAAAGTTCGTCTGCTCAATTGATGCAAGATAGTCAGAAGAAAAATAAAAGACATGTGTTTTCATAACATTAATCAATTCAGTGTTTTCCCATAGACTTAAAAATGATCATATTTACCAAAGATTACATACACTCTAGCATATCATACATGCAAAGGATATTGTTTTCTTCATATCTGTTAGAAAAAAATGATAGAGAGCTTACAACGTCTATTTGCTTGCTATTTTTCTTTATGCATTCTCTACAAGACTTCTTTGCCAGTAGCTACTCCAGATGATATAATTATATGAACATGGATTATTAGATCATGATCAAGAAGAATATTCTGCTAATATTTCAGATAATACTTAATGATGGTCATTTAACATAAAACCTTCCCTTTGCCCTTCAGAAAAAGATAGCTGAACAAACTGGATTCCTTTTGATTCACTAAGCTCTGTAGTTAGAACATGTTGCCTGACACAAGGTATTTCCATTACTTTTGTTATGTATTCCTTACTTTTTCTTACATATATACTGGACTTTCTCATTTACTGTCATCAATTAAAATTGTTATTGCTAGAAAACACTCAACACTGTAATTTCAAAGTCCATTGGTGAAGGGTTGTTCTCTCATACTCTTGCTAGCTGTCCCTAAACACCAAAGCACAAGCCACGGTTCTCCCTACTGTCCTCAGTTTTCAGCAAGCAAAAGGTCACTGCTCTGCTTCCTCAAAGAGATGACCTTCCCTTCCTGCTTACAGTAGACTTTGCCAATAAAAATGTAGTAATTCAAGTAACTTTTCACATTCCCAGTGCACTGATACCAGGTTCTCAGTGGGGTATTCCCAAGATTGCAGCCTCCAATAAAATGTCAATTACCAAGATAGGCATCAAACCACAAATCAATCACTTTATCTTAAATTCTAACATAGGTTAGCTTTTTCAAGCTTGGATTAATATTGCACAAACATTGGCTACTTCTTTATTTCTAATTGTACAAGTGACTTACAGATACAGGATTTCAATAAAAAGTAACTAAATTTCAACAAAACAATTTGAGCTACATCTTGTTGCTAAGATAACAATGCAAGCAAACATTGTCTGTGTAGTCGAAGGTACTCTCCATCATTAGGAAAAGGAGAGTTACAAAGCCTCCTGGATCTGACCACCCCCTGCTGAACACAGCCTGCAGCTAGAGGCAAAGGAATGAAATAGATCTTCCTGTTCATGTTTATCCTTCTCACTCCAGAAATAAAACAAAACAAAAACAAAACAAAACAAGACAAGACAAAACCCCTAAGCAGTGTATTGTCTATTTCAGAGGAGCTGTCCTAGAGTCAACCTGACTTTATTGTTCATGTTGAGAATGTGAGCTTCGGGAAGAAGCACCTTTCCTCATGTGTGGTAGCATGTACCACAGTGTGTATGACCCTGAGGAACTTTCACTTCCCTGAAGATGGGAAAGCAGAGTCTTTGAGTCTCTGAGCATAAACTTAAACTGTATCTTCCTATGTTCTATAGAACTCTCTCACTTTCTCTGGTCATTTCCACTTAGAGTTTTTTTTTTTCCACTTAGTTTCTTAGTTTGTATTTTTCAATGTATATCCATGGATTCTCTTGCTCACAATCTTTCAGAAGCATCTTAGAACTGCTGAAGCATTTCTTTTCTACTGTTTTGAAAGTCTTAATGTCCTCCCATAGGTTTTCTGGTTTAGGAATTTGGTGTTGTGGTCCTTAGAAAAGGCTTACTCAAATGGCCCCCATCTTCCACCAGTTTCTGATGAGCAGACTACAGCTCATTTGTAGATATATGTATGGCATTGATGTTAGGAAGATGGGGGGACATGCATCTGACCCTGTGGGTACAGCATAGTCAGGTAGCAGACACTTCCACATGAGGAAAATTCTTAGGTGGGAACACAGCAGAGTGGTAAAAAATTGGTTTTGCCATAGGACAGATTTCCCACTCTTAGAAGAACTTATAAGATCTAGCTTAGTTTATTTAAGGATAATCATCTTTCTCTTTGCCCTCCCTACAGGGAGATATTTAGTAAGTTCAAAAAAATTTGCTGGGGCAGGCAAATTCTGTGACCAGGACAGTTCTGTTGAAAGTTCATAGAATGGAAAGAGGGATTGAATTCCACCCAGAAGAGATGAAATGGTTATCAATGGTTAGAAAAAATTATAATGTAGTGGCCAGGTGTGTTAGAGTCTTATTGCTGTGAAGACACATCATGACCAAGGCTACACCTATAAAAGCAAATATTTAACTGGGGATGGCTTACAGTTTCAGAGGTACAGTCTATTATCATCATGGCAGGAAGCATGGTAGCCTCATGGTAGCCTGTAGGTGGACATGTTGCCTGAGGATCCTAGAGTTCCACATCTTGATTTGAAGGCAGCCATGAGGAGACTGTCTTCTGCAGGCATCCAAGAGGAGGGTCTCTTCTTGACTGGGCAGAAGTTGTGCATTAAGAGACCACAAACCCTGCCTTGATAGTGACATACTTTCTCCAATAAGGCCATACCCCCAATCATGCCATTTTTCATGTGCCAAACATATTCTTACCACTGCACTAGGTTAACAAATTTAAAGCTAACCATTAAAAAAGTTCTAGAAGATGAATGTTGTAAATCAAATCTTTATACTATAGTGAGAAGAGCCAGTAGACCCATATTCTACTCTGAAGGAAGGGATGGGAATAATAGGTCAGGGGTAATATTTAAATGGGAATGGAAGGAAAAGGCAGAGAAGAGAGTTATGGGAAGCATAATTCATACCAGAGATGCTTTAAAAGGCCATATGGAAGCCCATTTTAAAGATTATTTTATATGAGTGGTTGTTTTGCCTATATTTATGTCTGTATATCAAATGTGTACCATATGAAAGACTATTTAAAATTTATTTTATTATTTTATTATTTTATATGTGTGGTTGTTTTGTCTATATTTATGTCTGTACACTAAAGGTGTGCCTGGTGTCAGCGTTGTCCACAGAGCTTATTGGGTCCCTTGGAATATCCCAACTGTTATGAGCCACTATGGGTGCTGGGAATCAAACTTGGGTCCCCTGAAAGAGTACCAGTATTTTTAACTGCTTACATATCTTCTTAGCTCCATGGAAACCTATTTTATCAACCAGTCAATCACACACACACACACACACACACACACACACACACACAGAGAGAGAGAGAGAGAGAGAGAGAGAGAGAGAGAGAGAGAGAGAGAGAGAGAGATTAAATAAAGTTGTCCTATACTGAGGATAATATTACTTCTAGAATATATAATTTGCCAAATAAAAAGAACAGGGCCAGATGTGAGACACTGGTGTCTCTTTGAATTGTTGTTTAGAAGGTTCTCAGATCTCAACAAGATGGTACAAATTATAGTGATTGTTCTTGGTAGCTTACCAGAAGTTGATGGTGTTACCTCCCCCCTCGACTCAGTCATTGGACCCCTGGCAGTCTCTGCATGGAGGCTACCACCTGAGGATCTAAGACAAAAGCTCTCTGCAGACTGTCAGTTCTTCTTTGAAACAGCTGCCTGAAAGTTCACACTGAGATATGACAACACCTACTGTCTGAAGACATCTGAGTTGCTGGGGACTTTGGCACCTGATCTTTTCTGCAGTGTTTACATTATGCAAATATCATGTAACCTAGAGATTCAGTTTCAGTTTTTCATGTAACTATATAAATCCTGCTTTCTAAGTAAAGTGGAATCCTTGAATGGGACACATTTTGGCTTCCTTGTTTTTCTTGTATTTCTAAACCTCTATTTCAGGTCCTTTGTTCCTTCTCCTGATAGAACCCAGTTCGTGAAACTACAGGCAGTTTCAGATGGTGACCGAACTCGTGGACTCAGGCACGGAGGATAAATAAAGGACACACTGTCAAAAGCAGAGCTCTGCCTAAAGATTCAGATGAAAAGGACAAAAGATCGTACACCATTCTGCACGGCAGGCAATTTTGATGCTAGTGCTAGCCTTATTTTTATATTGTAGAAGTATTACCGTGTGTGTAAGAAGAGTACAGGGCTAGGTTGGGTTGGTGCTGACCCACGTTAAATTCGCCTAGGGGGAATGACAGTGAAAATAGATTTAAATGAGTTAAAAGCAGCTATAAAGAGTGCAAATAACTTGTTTCAGGCAAGGGAAATCAGGGTGGAAAAAGATGCATTGAAAGATCTCACAGATGAGATAGAATCTTGTTGCCCATGGCTTCAAGAAGTAAGAGTGTTAAATAAAAAGACTTGGGAAAAAATTGGAAGAGCTCTGAGAAATAATCAGGCAGATAAATTCACTCTGCCTTTGGGCACTTGTTAAAGAGATCGTAGAGGAGAGAGAGAGAGAGAGTCAGAAAGCAAATTGAGCTTACAGGATTTGGAGAGCACAGATATGGAAAGTGAAAAGGGTCAAAATACTTCCTCAGAAAGGAGATTGTAGGAATTGAGCACAACGGAGATACCTTGTAAAAATACCAGAAAGCAAGGAAGTCCAGTAATCCTTAAGACAAAAAGGGTTTTTAAGAGAGTTTACTGAGCAAACACTCATCGCCAAGGAATGCACACTTCCAGGATACAACCCCCAGGAGAGCAGATCTCCCCCACCCCACCTGCATGTCACAGGGGTCTTATCCTAACCGGGAAGAAAAAGGTCAATAGAAACTAAAGATAATGTGTAACCAGCCCGTGTTGTAAGTTGTATAAAAACTTAAAGCTTTGTTTCCTCTGGGTCACTCTGTCCCCAGTTACAGAGTTACCCTGGTATACCAGTTTCAATTAATAAATTAACCTCATGCTTTTGCAGTGGTCTCCTTCCTGATTCTTTGCGAGTGGGGGAACCCACTCCGGTTATAACATCTTGGTGCATGGTCCGGGAATTCTCACCATGTGAGAAGCCTGAGGAGGTTCCCCCTCTCGTGGAACCAGTTTCTGGAGGTCGGAGGATTTTGTACACACTTAACAGGTACCACGGTTATTTTTCTGTATCTGTGTCTGAAATCTGTATCTGTATCTGTAATCTCTGTGCAGCTGCATCTGGTTCTGGGCCGTTACCAGTTTCAGACGATAACAGGTAGACGTATTTGTTATAGCAGATGGAAACCAGATCCGGGAGGGTATGGCTCTGACCTGGGGTAGCAGCCGTCTGTTGTTCTGGTCTGCTGTTTGGAGTGCTTGTGGCAGGGGCACTCCTGTCTGTCTCTCTGTGATTTGCCTTTGATTCTGCTGTTTGGAGGGCTGGTGGCAGGGGTACTCTGTCTGTCTGTATCTGGCCCCTGTTGTGTACAGAGGTGGAGTGGCAGGCACAGCCGAGCAACTCTGTGATTTGGCTTTGATTATCTGTGTGTGTGTGTGTGTGTGTGTGTGTGTGTGTGTGTGTGTGTGTGT
>JADRCD010224443.1:0-19972 GCA_019843815.1 Montemys delectorum | reverse complement strand
TGTGTGTGTGTGTGTGTGTGTGTGTGTGTGTGTGTGTGTGTGTGTGTGTGATCCTGGTATCTATAACTGACCCAAGTGTCTTTTTTTGTGGGGAGGTTGAGTGGTCTGTGTGCTAACTATTTCTCTTCCTTTCTTGGTGTCTTGTTCTCATATAGTATTTGGACTCTAGACTGATGGACTTTTACCCCTTCACTGAAAATTTGGGCTGCAGCCAACTTCAGAGTGGCAACAGGTGGAGAGTGCACTCCTGGAAGCTTGAGGCCATGGCTACTATTGAGCCTTGGGCTGGGCGCTGGCTCTGAGCAGCTCTGTGGTCTGTGGCGGAAACAGTGAGAAAGGGGAACAAGCGGAGCAGGGGTCAGCGCAGCCGAGCAGGCTAGGAGTGACCCATGAGGTCCAGCACCTGTCTGCACTGGGAGCGAATGTTGCTTGCCAGCCCTGCGCCGCAAACTGGTGGTAGCTGTGGCGGTGGAGGGAGAGAGAGACAGAGAGACTGAGAGAGAGAGGGAGAGAGAAAGAGAGAGAAAGAGAGTGGAGGATTGTCTCCTCCCCACCAGCAACCGGAGGCGCCACACTTCCAGTGGCAGTAGCACAGCTGCATACGGCTGGGAAGGACTGATGGGAGATGTAGTTTTGCGGGCGATCACCTGGGTAAAGGAACTCTAGTTGCACTCCAAAGTTGGGTCACATGATCCAATCGCACCAATTGGAACAAAGAACAACTCTGAGCCAGCATGGCTGCTCTGAGTTAAAAGAAAAATGGAATTTGCCTACGTCTTAGGGCAGAGGGATTATATTGTGAATTTAAAATTAAGATTTGCTTTCAGCATTAATTTATATAGAGATTCTGTCCGAATCATGTGGGAAATTTTGCCTGTGGTTCAGAACTAGATAGGAAATATCAATCACTGAGTCCAGATTAGAGAATGCAATGATAATCATGTACTGCTTCGAACAGGTATTAATTATTTATGTCTGTGGCTCTAGGCAGAGAGCCAAATGGAAAGATGGTATAGACTACTTGGCAAATACAGTATCTTAGTTTACTTCATTTGTTTTAGATTGTTTTGTTTCTTAAAATGGATGTGATTTTGAGTTTTGTGGTTATGTTATTCCCCTGGGAGAGAAGTCAAAAAGATTTTTCTGGTCATTGGCTCAAGGATCTGCTATTTGGGTTAAAATATTGTCTCTAATATATAGTTCAAAAATTATTAAATTGGCATATTGTAAATTATGGTGGCATTCATATATAAGAATTGGCAGCTAAACTTTGTAATAGGACAGTAATGCTTTGATATTGATTTAAAAAATGAAATATTTAGAACTGGGTTTTGTTTAATTATGATTATATCTTAAAATTACAAGAGTTAAAAAAAGTGTGGAGTCTAATAAAATAGAGACAAGTGATGAGCAGTCTGGAGACAAATAAAGAAAGAGTTAGTTTGTCTTAGAAATAAAATGGGAATAAAAAATAAACCAAATTCTATCGAGACATAGTAATAGAAGGAAACCTGGAACAGCTGATGCACTCCTAGCATTAGCAAAATAAGAATTTTTTTTATCTTGTCCTTTATATCAGAAATGAGGACCTTCTTATTTAGGGATTTTGAGGAACAGAGAACCCAAATACCACCCAGAAAGGTTTTGTTTTAGTGGTTTTTGTGATACTAAAAATTTGTTTTGAGATTCATGTGTTGCAGAAATGTACAGCCTTGGTGAATTCCTTCATCAGCATGCTAAGCTGGTCTGCTTGAACTCCTGGTGTCCTGAACTTCAGCCTTATCCAGTTAAGACACAGACATCAGAAGACCAGTTCTGTTTTTCCTTCCACCCCCCCTTATATCTCTACGCCCTCGTTCAGCTTGAAGAAGCTATGACTGAGTCATCTACTCAGTTCCCTGGGTTTGGGGGCTGAAGAGGGTTGTTGATAGGTTGTGTTTCTAGGAAATGTAATATGGTCATATTTGAAATAGGGATGAAATAGCCAGATTTAATTGTATAGCTACAATCACATTTAATAGAAAGCCTTATGATTTGTTATTGAGTTAAAGTCACGTGTTCCTATTTGGTACAGAATTTATTTTGATATCTTTAGTATAAGGACCTTCTCATAATATTTATCCTGACATGAAAATTACTTGATTGGTGTATAGACAACTTAAAATGGAAGCATTATGTGACTAGAATTTGGTCAGGTATTTGAGTGTTCCTTCAGATAGACAGCTTATCCCCAGAAAGTTTCCTTCAATATTGATGTTATTAGTTTTGGGTTTGGGATCTTATATTTGTAGTAGTAATTGATATGCAAGAAACAAGTAAGAGCTAGAAAAGAGTAAGAGCTTTGAAATTGAGAATTTGTTGTTGCAATGGTGTTCTTATTGATTGTAAGGTGTAGCTAATACAGTCCTGTTGTCCATACATCTAGACCAAAAGATGGAGTTTTCTATATTCAGTTAAGAGAATTCTTGTTCCAGTAAAAGTTGTATGTAGACTTACAAGTAGTTCTTTTATTTTCTCAGTAGAAAGGGCTTAGATCTAGTTCTCCTTTACTGATATTATAGACAGATTTGAGATGTGCTATTATAGACAGATCTGAGAGGATCAGACCTGAGAGTTTAGGGACAAATTAGCAGATTCGTGGCTCTGAGTTTATTGTTAGGGTGATTTCTAGATTTTAATTAAAGATAAATGAGAGTAATTCACAGACAATAGTCCAGATTACTATATAGATAGTTGGTTTTCAAAAACATCAGAAATCCACAGAATATGGCATTTGATATTACTTATTCATCTGGCTAGAGGTCTGACTGTGACTGATAGCACCCTTTCTCAGACTCACAGAAGAGATTGAGCATCAATGGAGCTGCGCCAGCTGTGGCAAGACAGCCACTAGGCAAAAGTTGCCTCTTCGTCTGCAGACTATGCTGTCCAAAAAAGTCACACAGGCCTAGGACAGCTTATATTTGCCGAGACAGAGTATGCCAGTCCTTAATGTTCCTGTTCTCAGACATTCACTGGCCAGAAGGCTGAAGATCGATGCTCCAACGTTTTAAAGTAAGGACTGTCCAGGTGTCCAGCAGTCTCTCTTAATTGGCAATATTTTTGGAAGCTGTGTTAGGCTTCCTGTATATTCTCTATTATTCAGTCATTCCTGGATTTCTGATGGAGTTGAAAGACTACAAAAATTAGAAGAGATGCAAGATGAGTTGTTGAGGGAACTAGTGCAGGTAGCTTGAGAAAGTGTTTTTAACGGAGAAAGAAAAAGAAAAGTTGCAAAAGGACTGTGAAAGGGCATAGTGAAGAGACAGAATGTTTAGAAGAAAGTTTTTGAAGATGGAGTTTAGCATGAGAGTCAGAAAGAATAAGACAGGAAAGAAGAGAAGCCAGGAAGCTTGAGAGTTAGTAAAATAGTACCTGGCAACAGAAGAGAATTCTTTGCTAAAGACCAATGTGCATACTGAAAGAGAAAGGGCATTGGGCAGGAGATTGCCCCAAAGAGCTTTGTGTGGGTCAGATACCACAAACCTGTCAACACCTGTGTAATAGTTCATACCCTCTGATAAAGAATCTAACAGAATCTAACTGGGTATCTCCTCTCACCCTTAGACAGTTTGTGGGCCTGCACTTCAGGAATCAGAACCTGTATAAGTTTAGAGATTCTTAATGACAAGCATGATTTTTGTGTCCTGGTACAGATAGTGCCTAGACTCCTGTAACACCCTTAGGAATATGTACTGAATTACTGGGACCCTGAGGCTAGAGATGTAGTAAAGCACAAAAGAGAGTTAGGGCTTATCCTGGCAGTTAGTTTGGGACTCTGCTTAGGGACTACAGGGGCAACTACAGGATCATCTGCTATTTCCTTGCAACATAAGACTTATGGGGAGTTTAGAGCTGCCATTGATTTAAATATAAAAAATAGAATAGACTTTGACTGAACCTCCAGGAGTTCCTGACCTTCCAGTCAGAGGTGGTCCTACAGTACAGGAGAAGATTAGACTTGCTATTCCTTAAAGAAAGATGTCTACGTGTTGCACTAAGAAATTGAGCTCAAGGCAAGAACTGGTTTGAAACTTAGTTCCATTCTTCCCCCTTGGTTTACAACTTTGGTCTCTACAATTCTAGGGCCACTGGTTATATTCATATTATTGCTTATTCTTGACCCCTGCAATTTAAAACACTTGGTTGCCTTCATTAGATAGCATTTCAGTACAATACAGATTATGATGTTGAGGTAACAATATCAGGGAGTGAACTGAGATGAAACACAACAATATAAGCTTATATCTCAAGGTTGAGATATTTTCTAGGAAAAGGGGGGAATGTAGGAATTGAGCAAAACGAAGATACCTTGTAAAAATACCAGAAAGCAAGGAAGTCCAGTAATCCTTAAGACAAAAAGGGTTTTTAAGAGAGTTTACCGAACACTCATCCCCAAGGAATGCATGCTTCCAGGAGACATCCCCCGGGAGAGCAGATCTCCCCCACCTCACCTTCATGTCACAGGGGTCTTATCCTAACCAGGAGGAGAAAGGTGAATAGAAACTAAAGATAATGTATAACCAGCGAACGTCGTAAAATGCAATTAGCCCACATTGTAAGTTGTATAAAAACTCAAAGTTTTGTTTCCTCTGGGTCGCTCTGTCACCAATTACAGAGTGACCTTGGTATACCAGTTTCAATTAATAAATTACCCTCATGCTTTTGCAGCGGTCTCCTTCCTGATTCTTTGTGAGTGGGGAAACCACTCCGGTTATAACAAGATCTACTAGGTCTCATGGAGAAGAGTGGCTTTCATATGCATCATCTGCTCCCTGTAGGTCCACTATCATATCATCTGCCCCTTCTATTTCCACTATGATATCATCTGCTTATTCTATGTCTACTATGACAGAAGAGAAGGCTCAGAGAGATTTACAATTAAGTAAATTGGAGTTTGAAATCAAGTTTTAGAAATTGCATAATGAGTTGAATGAACTAAAGGCAGTATCAGGCAAAAGAAAGGACAGCAATTTTGAGACAGGTCAATTGCCTTTAGAAAGAGCAATTAATCAGGCTCACGAAAATGGGCAAGACACTTCAGGAGTTCTAGTGTTTCCTGTAGTGGAAAAGCTTAATCAGCAGAATGAGAGAGATATACAATATCAGACCTTAGAATTCAAGGTGATAAAAGATCTAAAAGAAGCAGTGGCTTAATATGGTCCAAAGGCCCTGTTTACACAGGCACTTTTGGACAATGTAATAGAGTCAAATTCAACACCTCAAGATTGGAGAACTTTATGTAAGGCTACATTGCAAGGAGGTGATTTTTTGCTTTGGAGTTCAGAATGGTGGGAAATTAGTAAAAGAACAGCTGTGCAGAATGCTCAGTTAGGTAATCCAGAATGGAATCTAGACATGCTCCTGGGAGAAGGGCAGTATGAAGGAAATGCTAGACATATTGGGTATCCTGCTAGAATATGCAAATTGTGATGGCAGTGAGAAGGGCTTGGATTCAATTACCTACAAAAAGTGAGGTTGGTGGAAGTCTAGCTGCCATCTGACAAGGTCCAGAGGAGCTTTTTCAAAATTTCATAGCCAGGTTACAGCAGGCTTCAAGTAGAATTCTTGGGGAATCTCATACAGACAGTCTGATTATTACACAGTTGGCTTATGAGAACACTAATGCAGTGTGCAAAGCAGCTATTCAGCCACACAAGAGTCGGATGGATTTATCTGGATATATTTGCCTTTGTGCAGATATTCGACCTTCCTATAATTAAGGTTTGGCTATGGCAGCTGCATTCAAGAGATCCTGGTACAAAGGTAGGAGAATAAAGGATGTTTTAAATGAAGTCTGTTTTAAAGGAAGTCTGAATAATTTTAAAAATGATTGCCCTAGGAAATTAGGAGCCACAAGCAGGCAGCAGGCAGGCACTGCCCTGAGAATCTGTCCTCATTGCAGGAGTGGGAAGCATTGGGCCAGAGATTGTAGATTTAAAAAAGGCTTTTGAGATAATACCTTGTCGGGAAACGAGTTGGGGCGGCAGCCCCAGGCCCCTTTTCTAAAACAACAGACAGCGTATGAGGCTGCCACCCAGACAAGGAAATACATCTTTGAACTTTTCAGGGCAACCCCAGGAAGTGCAGGATTGGACCTCTGCTCCTTCTGCCACACAGTATTAATGTCAGAAATGGGAGTTCAAATTCTGCCCACTGGAGTTTTTGGGCCTTTGCCCACAGAGACTTGAAGATTGATTATAGGGAGAAGTAGCTCAATTGTGAAAGGATTGCAGATTTATCCAGGTGTTATTGACTGTGATTACCAGGAGGAGATTAAGATTATGGCTGCTTCACCTCCTGGTGTTATTACAGTACCTGCTAATCAGAGAATTGCTCAGCTTATTTTAATCCCTCTGTATCCAACACCTCCTAATTCTGTTAAAAAGGAGAGAGGACAGAGTTGATTTGGTTCTTCTGATGTATACTGGGTATAATCTATCACTAGTAAAAGACATAATCTTAAAATAATTATTGAAGGAAAAAGTTTTGAAGTTTTAATAGATACTGGAGCTGATGTGACTATTATTAGAGGTCAAGACTAGCCCTCAACTTGGGCTTTGTCTGAGACAATTACTCATCTCCAAGGAATTGGTTATACCAAAAACCCAAAACAAAACTCTAAGCTTCTAACCTGGAGAGATGAGGAAGGTAATTGTCTTAGTCAGGGTTTCTATTCCTGCATAAACATCATGACCAAGAAGCAAGTTGGGGAGGAAAGGGTTTATTGAGCTTACTTCCATACGGCTGTTGATCACAAGAGGAAGTCAGGACTGGAACTCAAGCAGGTCAGGAAGCAGGAGCTGACACAGAGGCCATGGAGAGATGTTCCTTGCTGGCTTGCTTCCCCTGGCTTGCTCAGCCTTCTCTCTTATAGAACCCAAGACTTCCAGCCCAGGGATGGCACCACCCACAAGCGGCCTACCTTGATCACTAATTGAGAAAATGTCCCACAGCTGGATCTCATGGAGGCACTTCCCCAACTGAAGCTCACTTCTCTGTGATAACTCCAGCCTGTGTCAAGTTGACACACAAAACTAGCCAGTACAGTAATTCAGGACAAATTCAGCCTTATGTTCTGTCAAATCTGCCTGTTACTCTGTGGGGGAGAGATCTGTTGTCACGAATGGGTCTTGTCTTGTGTAGCCCTAGTGAAATAGCTAATAAGCAGAGGTCAGAACAGGACATTAGAACATCTGGAGGCCCTAAGCCTCATTCTAATAGAAAAGGTTTGAAGCATTTTTCATGATGGCCACTATCTTGCCTGCACCCCATGCAGATAAAATTCAGTGGATTAATAATATTCCAGTGTGGGTTGATCAGTGGTCTTTATCTCAAGAAAAGATAGTAGCTGCTTCTTTGCTAGTGCAGGAGCAATTGGAAGCAGGACATCTGAGGGAATCCAATTCCTTGTGGAATACGCCAATATTTGTCATCAAGAAATAATCAGGTAAATGGATACTGTTACAAGATCAAAGAAAGGTAAATGAAATAATGGTAGTTATGGGAGAATTGCAAACTGGGCTTCCATCTTCAGTGGCAATTCCTAAAGGATTTTATAAAACAGTTATGGATTTAAAGGACTGTTTCTTTACAATTCCTTTGCACCCTGATGATTGTGAGAGATTTGCTTTTAGTGTCCCATCTGTTAATTTTAAAGAACCTATGAAAAGATATCAATGGACATTCGTTCCTCAGGGCATGGCTAATAGTCCTACGTTATGTCAAAAATTGGTGGCACAAGTCATTGATCTTATAAGGAAAAAATGGCCAATGATATATATTGCCCACTACACAGATGATGTCCTATTAGCAGGAAAAAATTCCTCAAGATGTGCTTTTATGTTATAGAGACTTACAAGTTTCCCTAAATGAGAAGGGACTGAAAATAGCTCCAGAAAAGGTGCAAATTCAGGATCCATATAATTATTTAGGCTTTACATTCATGGATCATGCTGTTATTCCTCAAAAGATAGTTATTCGTAGAGACAGATTAAAAACCTTAAATGATTTTCAAAAATTATTAGGTGATAGTGATTGACTTCGTCCCTATCTAAAGCTTACTACGGGAGAATTGAAACCTTTATTTGATATTCTCAGAGGTAATTCTGATCTAAATTCTCCTAGATTTTTACTAGAGAAGGAATGTCAGCTTTACAGCAGGTAGAAAGAGCTATTGAAAATCAATTTGTTACCTACATAGATTATTCTTTACTTTTGAATTTGTTAATTTTCAACACAACTCACACTCCTACAGCATTGTTATGGCAAAAAGCACCTCTCATGTGGATACACATTCAAGGGTATCTCCAAAACGTAATATCTTGTCATATTATGAGGCTATAGCCCACATGATCGTGCTTGGTAGAAAGCAAGCACTGACTTATTTTGGAAAAGAACCAGATGTTATGATTCAGCCTTTTACTTTAGATCAAGATTCTTAGTTAAAACAGCATAGCACACACTGGTTGCTTACTCAAATAAGATTTCAAGGAATTAAAGATAATCATTATCCTCAGGATAAACTGATAAAATTCTTAAATGTACATGAAGTGATATTTCCTAACATGACTTCTTTACAGCCTTTGAGTAATGCCCTTGTGATATTTAGTGATGGTTCTTCTAAAGGACAAGCTGGATATCTTATGAATAATCAACAGGTAGCCATAGAAACTCCTGGTCTCTCAGCTCAGTTAGCTGAATTAACTGCAGTATTAAATGTATTTCAAAATGTTACAGACGCTTTTAATCTCTTCAGTGATAGCCCATGCATGGCACAGTCAGTTCCTTTATTAGAAACATGTGGTAGGTTTAATTTTAATACTACAGCAGGATCCTTATTTTCACAATTGTAAAATGTCATTTTTGCACGAAAAAAATTTGTTTTATATTGGTCATATACGACCTCCTTCTGGTCTTCCTGGACTATTGGCTACAGGTAATAATTGTACTAACAGAGCTCTTGTAGGAGAAGTTTTAGTTTCAGATCCTGTTGCACTATCTAAACGAGATCATAATAAATTCCATCTTTCTAGCCATACCTTAAGACTCAAACATAAAGTTTCCAAAGAACAAGCAAGAATGATTGTAAAACAATGCCCTAATTGTGTTATTTTATCTCCAGTTCCGCATTTGGGGGCAAATCCAAGAGGCCTTATGCCCAATCATATGTGGCAGATGGATATAACTCATTATGCAGAATTTGGAAAGCTTGAATATATACATGTCTGTATTGACACTTGTTCAGGATTTATATTTGCTTCCCTGCATACAGGAGAAGCCTCTAGAAAGGTAATTGATCATTGTTTACAAGCCTTTAATGTTATGGGCTTATCTAAATTTATTAAGATAATGGGGCCAGGTTACTCTGGCAAAAATTTTATGTCATTCTGTAAAGAATACGGCATCAAACATAAAACTGAAATTCCTTATAACCCAATGGGTCAAGAAATTGTTGAACGTGCACACTGCACTCTTAAAAACTGGCTTCTTAGAACTAAAGGAGGGGATCTATATCCTCCTAGATCTTCAAAGGCACACCTTGCCTTTGTGTTATTTGTTTTGAACTTCCTGCAGACTGACATCAAAGGTCAGTCTGCTGAGGACCGACTCTGGCATCCTAACACTTCAAGTTCATATGCCATGGTGAAATGGAGAGATCCATTCACCAACATATGAAATGGTCCAGATCCTGTTTTGGTTTGGGCCAGAGGTTCCATGTGCATTTTTTCTCAGAAGGATGGAGTGCATTGGGTTCCTAAAAGATTAATATGCCAGGTAGACTCAGGTCCAGAGCCCACCTAGTAATTGTGCTTTAATGCACTGCTGAACAGTCTTTTTTCTTTTTTCTTTTGTTTTTGAGCTGACAGCATTTTCTGTCACTCTGGAAATGCTTCTGCCCAGTTAATTCAAAAATTGGCTCTCTCTTGAAGCTAAATAAACAATTAAATTCACTTGTTCATGCCCGGAACTAATGTTTGTTTACTCATGCAGTTTTTAGCCCTCTCATTCTAAAGGCTAGTGCAATCCCAGAGTTCCTAGCCTAAAGTTACTAATTTGCATTTGAATTGAGAACTGTTCTCTAGGTAAAGGTTCCCAGAATTGGAGCTGGTATTTTGCAACTCAGTCAGGTGCCTACACTCATCTCCAGCACACTGGCATGCAACTTCAGAGAAGGTTGTTTTCAGAGAGACTGTGGCAGCTTGTGGACATTGCAGGAGATAATTCATGTCTTGGCATTGGGTGCACGGGAATAAGGTACATTTCGAAAACCTGCGTTCTATGAGTTAGGTCTCTGGCAAGTAATCAACCTAAGGCAGGGGCACATGCTGAGTGGCTATGTGCTTTTTTTTTAAAAAAAAAAAAAAAAAAACACGAAATGAGCCCGGTTTATACAATTCAAACTAGATGCACGTGATCCCCAAAGATATTTGCCATTAGATATTATACTATAGGTGAGATTCGTCTATTCATCTAGGCACCGGGAAAATTCCTGTGCAGGACTGTGATGTATGATTATGCCTTAGTCCTGCTATTTTCTAAATAAAAAGGGAAGAACTGTTACCTCCCCCCTCTCAACTCAGCCATCAGACTTCTGGCCATCTCAGCTTGGAGGCTACCGCCTGGGGAGTTAAGACAAAAGCTCTCTGCAGACTGTCAGTTCTTCTTTGAAACAGCTGCCTGGAAGTTCACACTGACCTATGACAAAACCTACTGCCCGAAGACATTCTAGTTGCTGGGGACTTTGGCACCTGACCTTTTCTGCAGTGTTTATATTATGCAAATATCATGTAACCTAGAGATTCAGTTTCGGTTTTTCATGTAACTATATAAATCCTGCTTTCTAAGTAAAATGGAAGTCTTGAATGGGACACGTCTTGGCTTCGTGGTTTTTCTTGCATTTCTAACCATTTATTTCAGGTCCTTTGTTCCTTCTCCTGATAGAACCCAGTTCATGAAACTATAAGCACTTTCAGATGGTAAGAACCCATTGCTAGAGACATCATACAGTTTGGCCATAGTACTTTGTAAACTCTAGCTGGTGTTAACCTGGCATTTTCCTCATTGCTGATTTGCTTTCATAGTACTGGAAACTGCTATAGATACTAGTAGAGCAATTTTGTAAACTACAATAATTACTGGTCAAGGAAGGCACACCCACCAGTGCAACGGTGGCATGAATGTTATGGGAGTAGCCAAATGCT
The DNA here is from genome assembly GCA_019843815.1 of Montemys delectorum. NCBI lineage: Eukaryota > Metazoa > Chordata > Mammalia > Rodentia > Muridae > Montemys > Montemys delectorum. The sequence goes on along the minus strand of JADRCD010224443.1, from coordinate 8,729 downwards.
TTCTGATTGCACTTATCCATAGGAGAAAAACTCATCTTGGTACTGTAAATAAGAACTCATGGTTGGGGAGTTCATAAGTATCAGGGTCAACCTACTACTAGTTTGCTAAATGGACATAGTTCAGACGGCATTATAAATACACATCTATATACCTCTAAATGAACGAATCTCTTAGTCTTCATCAGAGAAGTTTGTGCAATGTGTAACAGTTAATAATTAGACAACTATTCAAACTGTACAGGATCAGTGTCTATTCCCACCAAGGAACAATTGAAGTTGATAATTACTAGAAGTGAGGTGTCCATTTTCTTTAGGGGTGTGGTCTCTGTAGATTGTTCTTGTTCAACCCACATCTATTGGCAGCATGAGTTATCTCTAGTAGGTAAGAAAACTGAAATGACATAAAGTCGGGAGGGTGTTTTGTTTGGGGATCTAGGAAAAGTGTACTGAATGAACACATAACATTTCTAAAGAATATGCAGGAAGTTCTAAATTCACAAGGAAGACAAATTGAACTAGATATTGCTATCAAGAGAATACCTTGTGTATTGTGTGTATGCATCACCTGCTATTTAAAAATCCATAGCCTGTGGCTTATGCTGGAAATAGAGGTGGCCTATCTGAAAAATGGTTCATCCTCAGAATTGTACATTCGCAAAAAGGATGATTTTTATGCTCCTCAGGTTGATGGACACATCTTGAAGAGAGCTGAGCTTAGAAATTGAGGCTCCACAGATCTACCAGAACTTTTGATTTGTGCCAGTCCATCCCTGTTTTACTTGTTTATTAAGTACACTGGGAATGTTGCAACACCTCAAGGCAGTTAAATGTGAATATCTGCGTGCTAGGCTGTGAGCATAGCTATTTAACAAAGCTCCTGGGGTCGGCCGCTTGGGTTAACTAACTTAGAACTGGGAATTAAATGGGTGGCACAGAGACTCTGAGGGAGAACATACTGACTTGCAGAATGCTTATCGAGCATTGCCAATGAATGGAATGTTTGCCATGTCATGATACTACAAAGTCAACAGCAGTATTCATCAAAAATGGGACCTAGGGGACAGTGAAAACATTTTGTTTAGGATATCTCATGCAAAGAACTTTGCTTACTTTGTGTTTTCTTTGGGTAAAAAGAACAGTAGAGGAAGAGTACAAGTGATAAGCTTTCTGATTAATTACTTCAATTCCTTCTCAGTATCTCGAGGCTACACTGATTATCTGCCTGTGGTGGGGGTGTTGTAGAGGAGAAGAAATGTGAACAAGGAGCCTGGAGATCTCCCACATGCATTCTTCTTAAAATTTTTGGGTATGTTGGAGATAGGATGCGACTAAGAGGCTTGTGGTAAGACATGATGGTGTGCACATGGAAACAGGGTGAGGGAGGGGGTGTCTTTGGCATCCTCCACAGTGGATGATGGATATAGGTAAGACCTGATGACTATTATTATTTTCTTGCTATCCAGCCCAAACTTGAATGGGCATCTGAGGGGGTCTATGTGTCTCAATCCATCATTTGGATTCATTTTACATGTTTCCTTTATTTGAAGGCCTGTCCTTGAATGCTAGGTTTTGCCCCTATAAATGATCCTGAAGGTTTGGCATTCTAACCTGCCTACTATATATGTTTTAGTTTCTTTCTTTCCTTCTTTCTTTCTTTCTTTCTTTCTTTCTTTCTTTCTTTCTTTCTTTCTTTTTTAAAAAGATTTATTTATTATATATAAGTACACCTAGCTGTCTTCAGACACACCAGAAGAGTGTGTCCTCTTATTACCTATGGTTGTAAGCCACCATGTGGTTGCTGCAATTTGAACTCAGGACTTTCAGAAGAGCAGTCAGTGCTCTTAACTGTTGAGTCATCTCTCCAGCCCCTCTTTCTTTCTTCCTTTCTTTCTTTCTTTCTTTCTTTCTTTTTGAAATTTTTTTATTAGATATTTTCTTTGTTTACATGTAAATTTCTCCTTTCTCAGTTTCCCCTCCAACAAACAAACAAACAAACAAACAAAAACAACAAGAACAAACCTCTGTTGCCTCCCTGCTCCCCATACCTGCCACCCTACCCTCTCCCACTTATTGGCCCTGGCATTCCCCTACACTGGGGCACAAAATCTCCACAAGGCCAAGATCCTCTCCTCCTAATGATGATCGAATTTGCAATCCTCTACTATACACATGCTGCCAAAACATTCAATCCCACCATATATAGTCCTTGGTTGGTGGTTGGGTCCCTGGAGCTCTGAAGGTACTAGTTAGTTCATATTGTTGTTCGTCCTAAGGGGCTGCAAACCCTTCAGCTCCACAGATCCTTTCTCTAACTCCTTCATTGGGGACCGTGTACTCAGTTCAATGAATGGCTGTGAGCTTCTACATCTGTATTAGTCAGGTACTGTCAGAGCCTCTGAGAAGATAGCTATATTTAGGCTAGCTGTCCTTCCTTCAGTCTCTGCTCCATAGTTAATCTCTGCAACTCCTTCCGTGGGTATTTGGTTCTCCTTTTAAGAAGGAATGAAATTGACCGAGCTATACCATTCCTGGGCATATATCCAGAAGATGCTCCAACATGTAGTAAGGACACATGTTCCACCATGTTCATAGCAGACTTATTTATAATAGCCAGAAACTGGAAACAACCCAGATGTCCCTCAACAGAGGAATGGATACAGAAAGTGTGGTACATCTACACAATGGAGTACTACTCAGCTTTTAAAAACAATGAATTTATGAAATTCTTAGGGAAATGAATGGATCTGGAGAGTATCATCCTGAGTGAGGTAACACAATCACAAAAGAACACACAGGGTTGTAGAGAGCCGCACCCGAGCCGGCAGCCTCCATTACAAGATGGCGCCGGCATCCGGTTTCTTCTCCCCGTAACACGTAGTCTGTGCATGTGCCTAGGGCCAGAGCGCGCCAAGTCACAGCCTATCCCGAGGCGTCTCATGAGGTAATGAGCAAACAGCCAATCAGAGATGAACACGCCGCTCCAGGGTGTATATAAGCAGTGCATTCTCCAGGGCTCGCTGTCTCCTCGCCACACGGTAATAAAGGTTTGCTGCAGAAAGATCCTGTGTGTGTGTCTGTGTTGCCAGCGGGAAAATAGCATGGACCACACTTGGTGCCGGAAACCCGGGACATCGCCATCACCGGCACCACTGAGGAGACCCCCATTTTTGGGGAGGATCTAGAACTGCAGGACAAAGGTCAGCTCTGAGAGGCATGTTTGGTCTTGATCTACAAGACAGTATGTCAGAAACAGAGCAAGATAAGAGGTTAGGAGCTCAGAAAGAAAAAAGAAGAGGCATGCCTAAGGAAAGAGACCCTTCCAAAGACGTGCACTCTCTGATAAGTGGTTATTAGCCCAGAAGTATGGAATACAGGAAGAACAACCCACAAATCTTTCTTTCTTTTTTAAGCTGACAAACAACCTGATAAAATAACTCAGGGAAAGATAGGTTATTTTTGTTCATAGTTTAAGAAGGAATTAATTTACTTTGTAGAAAACCCTGCTGCATATTATAGAAGCATGAGATGGCTGTTCACATTGTGAATTCTGGTCTCAGGTGGCATTTTCCCAGTTAAATCTGCCTGGAAATTTCTGCAGAGTTAACTAGAAGTATGTCTCCTAGGTAATTCTTAATCAAGTCTAGTTAACAATGAAGATCAACAATTACTGTACACTCAGATTTATATGTCTATACCAATAAACATCCTTGAACGACAGAGTTGTTAATGTCTGAATGTTATGTCACATTCCTAAGTTTATTTCAGATGATTAAAGTACTACAAGGTATGTAATGTAAATGTAAAATTAAAATTTAGACACTCTAGACTACCATATTATTTAAAAAGAGAAAAGATCATTGTTTTAATATTTTCTGTTTTACTCTAAAACAAAGAGATCTCTATTCATGTGATATAGAAAGTAGTAGACCATTTATACCTGGGAGACCTGAATAGAGCCTAGTAAAACATCCCATTATTACACAATGGGAGATGCAACTGCTACCTCAGCAACAAAGATGACCAGAATCGACTAGCAAGACAGGTCTGGGCAGGAATCCAAGTTATAAAATCCATTTCTTCTCTGCATATTCACAGACTTAACCTATGAGTTGGAATCATCACAGAATTATTGAAAATGCAGGTGGAAAGTTCACCTGCAAGCAAAATCTTTGCCTTGGAGGTTCCTGAAGATCCTTTTGTGTGAACTGGGCAGGAAATGGCCATGGGAGTGTATCCTGAGTTGGGGAGGAAGGGTGAAAAGGTCTACAAAGCTTGTGATGACCTCATAGTTGTGTGTGTGTGTGTGTGTGTGTGTGTGTGTGTGTGTTTAGTGGGGTGTAGCCAGTAAGTTAACCTACTATAGTGCCATTTGGTTGCATCTCTTATAGAACTTGGCATTTCACATGCTCAGGAAGGAGGGATCTGTCTGTAGATAGTGCATTTAGTGATTTCAAGGCTTGCTAATATCAGGGTATTTTATCTAAGCAATGAGACAAATGACTAATATGACAAGGGACACAGGGACTACTATAAACAAAATGTGCAGGGCCTTAGTTTAGAATTAAAGAGGCAGAACTGTAGGTCTAGGCAATAATAACAAGAACAGAAGTTTAAATGATGGTTTTACCCAGAGGTAACCTACCCACTAGGCTGTGCTCAGATTTGTCCACTGAGATGTTGAAAAAGAGTAACTAAAGCTTGGGACCTGTGCTGGCCAGGTAGGAGAATTATAAGCCTGAAAATCCAGCACAAGCTTGCCCACATAGGCCTGGGAATGAGCAAGCAAGCTGTTGAACATTCTGGGAACTAGCAGGCCAAGAAGAGATAGATAGGATATGTCTGGGTGGGCTCAGGCAAGCCAGGATCTGTCTGGGCAAGATGACCTAATTGAATGATGAGGTATGGTTGGAGGCCAGCCAGATGCCCTGCTGCCTCAATACCACCCTTAGGAATTTCCCTATGCTCTGATCTGCATGTATTCTAGCTGGATTTGAATTAGCCAATCATGTATAGGCCATGCTGATTCCTTTGTTTCCCTAGACCTCCTTCCTATAAAAACCCCTAACCCCTGAGCCTCAGGGTCGATCCCTCTATCTCCTGCCTGAGATATGGATCCACCTGGAGCTTCGATATTAAAACTACCTCGTGTGTTTACATCAAGATGGTCTCTCCTGTTTCCTTAGGTGCACGTCCTCCGGGGACTTGAGTGAGGGTCTCCCTACGGGGGTCTTTCAATGTCCCTATAGCCCCACATGATCCCAGGAGTGATACAAATGCAGGACTGGGGCTCAGTACTGCAGGATGAGTTCTCACTCTGCCTCCACCCAGCCAGTACTGTTCCAGAGGTTCCATGCAGAACCACAGGAATTGGAAAGTGGGCCTGTTGGAGAGAAAGATGGAATTCATCTGATTTCTTTTTTTCTTTTCTTTTCTTTTCTTTCCTTTCCTTTTCTTTTCTTTTCTTTCCTTTTCTTTTCTTTTCTTTTCTTTTCTTTTCTTTTCTTTTTTTGATACAGGGTTTCTCTGTATAGCTCTGGCTGTCCTGGAAATCACTCTGTAAACCAGACTGGCCTCAAACTCAGAAATCTGCCTCCCTCTACCTCCCAAGTGGTAGGATTAAAGGTGTGTGCCACCACTGCTCAGCTGTTATGTCTTTTCTTTAAGGCTTACTTAGAAATTATCGAACTCTGGAATGTTTAGTGAAAAGGAAGAAAAGCTTATGGCCAAGCCTAAAGGGCTTGGCCTCGCATGAGCAACTGTCTGTTTTCTCTCCACATAGAAAAAAGAGAGTGCAAATCCTTTGAGCAGAATGGAGAGACTTTCTAGTTTGTTATTGGGTACATCTCTTTCTCTTATGACCTCTAAGGACTCATCATGATGAATTGTAGAATCTAAGACTACTTGAATTTGATTCCTACTCTGAAACGTGGTCTATAGGAACATCAGTAAGATGATTTCTTAGATGTTAGGATTTCAATATGATAAAATAATTTGGGTATTGGATGTTGGGTTTCTTACTCTTATTTTACTGAAACTAGGCATTAGCAAGTTCACAAGGAAAATGTTGACTAGCTTCTGTCATCAATATTTCTTAAATAAAAAACCCAACTAAGACCACAAAATAAAGAAAATACCATTACTTTAAAAAAATTATCTAAATGCTCTCACATAAAATCATGCATCTGCCTATATATAAAAATATTTTAAAATTGCATTAAAAAGAATGGAATTAATTTTTAAATGTTAGATGAGTAGCTTTAACAAGTAACTTCTGATATGGGCATTGTACTTATGCCTATAATCCCAGAACTTGGCCAAGGCAGGAGGGCTCTAAGACAGCCTGGATTACAAGCCAGGTTCAAGGTGAGCTGAGGATTCATACTGAGATCCTGTCTTAAAACCAAACCCGAAAAAAACAGAAAATTAACTGCTGTGAAACCTCTTCATTTTTCCTTGAGATGTTAGTATCTTCTTCCCAAGCTGGCATAGACTTGGGTCCAGTGACTGAAAACCACAGATCTGTACAACCACCGTCTCCAATTTTTCATTGTTTTCACTTAGCTCCTTTCTAGTTGCCTCTGAGTTCCATGCCCTAACAGAATCAACTCTCTACCATGAGAACACCTAAAGAATAAATGATACTGTTCAATGTTTATAAATATACTGATTAGTAGGCAGTTTTTCCAAAATTAAGTCAAACTGTTACAGGGTTCTAGCAGCAGGGTTCCTATGGCTAAAAATTGACATAGGGATACCATCTCTCTTCAGCAGGGCTCAGGGACAGGTCCACATCCCCTGTAGTAACACATTTCTGGGTAAGGTGAGGACTGCATACAGAAAGGGTGTTTCTATTTCCTTATCCTGAACATAGCTCATTTTAAGAATCTATTTCTGTGTGAATATGTGTTATTCTATACATTCTTATTCACGTGTCTGCATGTGTGCAGACATGTATGAGTAGGTCAAAGTTTGACTTTGGATATCTTTATTAATTTTTCTGTATGTATTTTTGAGATAAAATCACTCACTGAACCTGGAACTCATTTATTTGGCTAAGCTTCGGGCCAATGAGTTTCATATATATGATGCTCAATATTAACTGGAGACTTGACAAGATTTGAAGTTACCAAGGAGGCAAGCAGCCAGATACATTTGTTAGACATTATTTAATCATTTTAATTGAGGTTAGAAGACTCACTGTAACTATGGACAGTAGTACTCCATGCAATTGATCCCCAGACCCCATAAAAAGAGGGTCTTAGAAGAGAATGAGCATTATCCTTTGCTGCTCTCTGAGTATGGATGGTGCTTCAAGTTCCTGTTGCTTTGATTTTCCTCCTACGAGGACTGTGTTCTTGGCCTGGGAGTCAACATCAATCCTTTATTGCTTTTTGTTGGAGTATTTCATCATAGCAGCAGGAAAAGCAGTTAACACAGGAGATGGGGAGGAGTGGGGCTGTCGTGGTTCTTAGATCTTTGGAAAGGTTTTCTGGTTGGAGTACAAAAGAGTTTGGTATTTTAGATAAAAAGAAAATCCCTAGGGTGCTGAAAGCAAAACAGTGGGCCATACTGGGGCTTTGGAGACAGGAATTCTGAGAAAAAAAAGGCAGTGGAAGTCTATCTCCTGAGGTTTTTGAGGAGATCAAAGATGCTATGAAGAACTGCAATGGGGCCATCTGTGTGGTATTTTAGTCAAGAATTTGGCTTCATTCTCCTGTGTCCTGAGAAGTTTGGTGGAGAACATTTCAAGCATTCAGGCTATGGGTGCTAATTATAGTTATACTTATCTAGGTCTACAGTGAGGAACAGTGAACAATTTTCTGATGAGGGAAAGAGCTTGATCATATTACACATTACAGTCAAGACACACCTATGGTCACTTGATCTTTGACTAAAGTGCTCCAGCATATAACAAGGACATATGCTCCACTCTGTTCATAAAAGCCATATGTATAATAGTCAGAAGCTGGACAGAACCCAGATGTCCTTCAACAGAGGAATGGATACAGAAAATGTGGTACATTTACACAATGGAATATACTCAGCTTTTGAAAACAATGAATTCATGAAGATCTTAGTCAAATGAATGGAACTAAAAAAAATTATCCTGAGTCATGTAACCCAATCACAAAAGAACACACATGGTATACACTCAAAGATAGGAACAACTGAAGTGGGGGCTATCCCAAAAGCTATAGCCTGTCTGTGGGTTATGTTCTTCTAGATGTGCTGCCTTGTCTGGCCTCAGTGGGAGAGGATACAGCTAGCTTCCCAAAGACTAGCTATGCTACAGTGGGTTGATACCTAGGGGTCCACACCTGCACAGTGGAGAAGGGAAGAAGGGATACAGGAAAGATTGTGGGAGGGGGCAACTGTGAGTGGGCAGTGAGTAGTATATTAAATAAACAAATAAATATTAAAATACATAAATATTAGTGAAATTCTCAAAATATAAATAATATATCAGATCACATAACCCTTGATGATACAATGTTCCAAAAAACTTTTAGGAATAATGAACTTAAATATAGCCCTTCTGAAATTTGAATTTCTAAACTGTCTCACAGAAAATTTCTTCATTATCCACTAATAGCCAGTTCAGGATATTACAGTGTCTATAATTCCAATCTCCCTTCTCATATAGAATTGTTCTGTGTACCTCATGTGCTTTAAATTTAATTTTCTTCATATAGTACATTAACTAGAATGAAACAAAGGAAAAAGCAAGA
>JADRCD010224442.1:0-10627 GCA_019843815.1 Montemys delectorum | reverse complement strand
GACAGTGGTGGTAAATGGAGGGTGTGGTGCTCCAGACAATAGAAAATAGTCAAGAGCCCATTAGGAGGGCACCCCATAGTGATGGGACAAAGACATGATCTGATGACAAATTCATAGCACCAGCAGAAAAATTGGGGGGGCAAAAGGGCCTTGTGGACCCAGCAGAGGCATTTGTAGATGTGTGTTTCCTTGAAGAAGGAAAGAAACATCCAGGACTGGAGATATGGCTCAGCGGTTAAGAGCACTGACTGCTCTTCCAGAGGTCTTAAGTTCAATTCCCAGCAACCACATGGTGGCTCACAACCATCTGTAACGAGATCTGATGCCTTCTTCTGGTGTGTCTGAAGACAGCTACAGTGTACTCATATACATAAAATAAATACTTTTTTTTAAAAAGTGCTAATGTAAAGACATTATGAGTCCCTTCATGTTTGAGAAGAAGCTACCAATACATAGTAAGCCACTCTTCCCATAGGTCTGACTCCCACCAACCAGTTCTCACTTACTTAGTCATGACCATGTAGGGGCCACTGAAGAAAGAGAAGGTAGGTTCGTCATCAGCTTGGATCACTTCCTTTTCTCCAATTACTGGAAGAGATCCTGGATAAGTGAGCTGCATCCCTGACGTGAGATAAAACTGAAAGGAAGGCACAGCTTCAAATTGTGGGAAGAAAAAAGGGAAAGCAGAATTCCTACCTCCTGTCTTTGGCTTACCTAGTAAATACACCTATGTACTCTCTCTGCTGGTAGTAGGTCATTGGTTAGTTGATTTTTTGGGATATAATATAATCTTCCTGCCACCTCCTGTACCTTCCTGCACAGGAGTGTGCCATCTCAGGTAGCCTCTAGCATTTCTTTTTACAGTAACTCATCCTTCCTAAGGGGTAGGATCAGAGGCATGATTCTACATGATCCACAACTGACTTTATATTATTCTGAATCTTGAAATACTCTTTCCCGCCAGGCAGTGGTGGCTCATGCCTTTAATCCCAGCACTTGGGAGGCAGAGGCAGGTGGATTTCTGAGTTCGAGGCCAGCCTGGTCTACAGAATGAGTTCCAGGACAGCCAGTGCTACACAGAGAAACCCTGTCTTGAAAAACAAAACAAAACAATATACACACACACATACACTTTCCCTTTTACAGATGTGGTTCAAACAGTCCAGCATCTTTCCTGAAATGATATGATTGGGACTGAGGGGCTGTGGTAGTTTGAATGAGAATACTCTCATAGGCTCACATGTTTAAATGTTTGGTCCCCAGTTAGTGGAACTGTCTGGGAAGGATTAAGAGGTGTGGCCTTGTTGGGGGAGGTGTGGCACTGGAATGGGCTCTGACACTCCTTTCCCTGTTAGCTCTCTCTGCTCCTTGCTCATGCTTGTGGATCAGATGTAAGCTCTCAGCTAGTGCTCTTGCACCATGCCTGCTTGCCACTTACCATGCTTGCCACCATTAATCTTCTGGAATCATGAGTTGCCAAATTAAATACTTCCTTTTATAAGGCCATGTGTACAAAAGTTAATATACCTGTATCCCATGGGGATTTCACTCCCAAAACAGAGCATCCATATATCATGCTGGAGATCCTGGGTTTACCTCCATCAACAAAAGGAGGAAAAGCCAAAATTCTTTTTACTTCCACCCTTACCCAAGCACCTTGGTACAGAGCAAAGATCCTTCATTTACTCAGCAATGTTCCCAGTGGGATCAATATTGCCAGACTCATTCAAATCATTTCACTACAATTTTTACCATTTATTTTGCAATAAGGACAGGAGCACTAAGAAATACCTTTCCTACAACACAGAAGAGCGAAGAAGAAGAAAATACTCTGAGGACAAGGGGAGGAACTGAAGGTTGGTGGTACATATAGATAAAGGCCTATCTTGCCTAGGATGCAAAAGGACTGAGATTCTTGAATTCTCATGAAGGTCCCAGGCATTTGCCTTTAACAGAGAGGCAGGCAGAGAGTTGAGTCAGCTCTATGGATTTGCTTCCTGGTGACCTTACTCTTCCACAGGTCTAATAAATATATTTAAAATGTTTTTAATGAACTGAAGAATGTTTTGAGGACAAATAGTATCCTTGGGATCTTCTATTCTTCCAGTTAAAGAGAGAGGTCATTGGGAAGTATGCTGGATGAATGAATGATCTTTGCTTTTCCAGTATCCAGAAAAGAAAAAAAAATTCTCAAGTTTAGCCGAGAGCAGGTATGGTTGTTTACACCTGTAATCTCAGCACTGAGGCAGGACTATCTCAAGTTTGAGATCCTATCTCAACCCTTACCACACAAACCCAGAAGAGTTGAATAAGGTCGAGAGATACGGTCATATGACTCTCTAGCTAAACTAGCAAACCTAGGCTGTGAGTGCCAGCCTCTTACCTTCCCAAAGCCAAAGCTGTAGATATTGTGGGCAGAAATGACTCCAGGTTTAAGCTGGCGGTTGGGAGAACTATTTGGGCTTCTAGAAATAGTTTAAAAAGAGAGGGAAAAAGTAAGAATTTATCATTTATACCCAAAAGAACAGTATTAAACCAAGTTTTCAAAAATGTTTTCATAGTTAGCCCTTAATTTAACACAAACCTAGAAAGAGAGAGAGAGAGAGAGAGAGAGAGAGAGAGAGAGAGCACGCAAGCGAGCAAGCCTGTCTCTGCTCCAGCTGGAGGTCCTGCCATTCCTCTCATTTTCCTAGACTGTAACTGGGAAGACAAACTAAAGCAGTTGGTGTTTCTTTACTATTTGTATTTTCTTTTCCTTGTGACAAGGTCCTTTTAGGCAGTCCAGGGCTGGTATGAGATCTACCCCTCCGTAGTGTTGGTAATGAGGAACACAGGGCATAATGTATAATTACGTATAACTAGTTTGGTAGATACAAGAACTTAAAAGTAAACTCAGAAGAAAATCAAGGCCAATTTATTAAAGTTTGAAGAAAAAAAAAAAGCAAGACAAGCAAGTTGCAAGACTCTGAAACTTTGTTGGGGGAGACAGATAAGAGGGAAAAAGAAAGGTGGTGCCATTTTCCCTCTGCTTTGGAAAGGATATTGTGGGCCATGGGTTATGCTAGAGGAAGCTGACATAGAGATGTATTCTTTCGTTCACAGTGGTTGGTGCCTGAGAAACGCCTGGCTGCACATTGCTCTTTCAATCCCTTTCTCCCTGGCAGGCAGCCCTACAAGGATGCACCTGTGCACCACCCGCCTAACTCGACTTCTTGTTAGGAGAATTATCTTTGCAGGCATGGTGCTCACAACTGTAATCCAAACCTTAGGGGAGTGAAGGTAAGTGGATTGCCATGGGTTGGAGGCCAAAATGGGCCGAGAAAGGGAAAAAAGAAATTAAAAAGTTGAGTCTTTGTTGCTTTCTTTTGGAGACATGGTTTGCCAAGGCTATCCAGAGAAAGCTATAGCAAACAAGTGAGTTTCCTGGAGGTGCCCACTGTTTTTGCGTGACTATGATGCGTGTGGCATATATCTGGCATGAGTAGAGAGACCCTCACTGCCTACTGTTTCCTGGAGAGTAACCCACTCTGCTGGGCAGATTTCCTGCAGAATCATTACGAAGATACACTTTCATGTAATAATGCTGTTTAGATAAACTAATGGTTTCATAATTTCTGATAACAATTTTATAAAACTCCTGAGGTGATTCAAGTAATTTTAAGCCCCCCTCCTCAGAAAAAGTAAGCTTCAAAAAACTTCTATGAGCCGGGCAGTGGTGGCACACACCTTTAATCCCAGCACTTGGGAGGCAGAGACAGGCATATTTCTGAGTTCAAGGCCAGCCTGGTCTACAGAGTGAGTTCCAAGACAGCCAGGGCTACACAGAGAAACCCTGTCTCAAAAAACCAAAACAAAAAAACAAAAAAAAACTTCTATGAACCTTCATGTGTCATAAGCACATAAATTGCACAAGGAAGAGAAATAGGCTTGGGACACCTTTATGATAAAGGAAAAACATTCTAGGCTAGGTCCAGATGATGATAACTCACAAACAGAAAATAAGTAATTCACTGATTTAACTATCTAAAACTTTAAAAATAAGATAAAAGATAAATGACCCGCTCTTGATAATTTATGATATAAAAACTATTGCTTTGAACTTATAATAAATTTGTAGAGCTAAAAAATAGATAAGGAATATTTAGTCAGGTACAAGTTTTTTTATTTTTTTGTTTTGGTTGTTTTGTTTTTTTGTTTTTTTGTTTTTTTTTTTTGAGACAGGGTTTCTCTGTGTACCCCTGGCTATCCTGGAACTCACTGTGTAGACCAGGCTGGCCTCGAACTGTAAGTTTTTTTCGTAAGTAGAGGATTTTATCTGAGGAGGTATAAAAACCTGAGGACAAGAATTAAGTTGTTGGAGCCCTCTTTGCTTCATCAGTTGAATGTATGTGAGAATGTGTGTGTTTTTTTCTTTTTCTTTTTTCTTTCTCTCAGGCCCAAGTGATTGTCTTTTTCTAACAGCTTGCTGCTCTCCTCTCCACAGGAGGCCAACTGCCAGAAACAACCAGCTCTGGCCTCAGAAGAGTAAAAGAGAGCTCAAATTTTCTTGCCAATTTACAAGCAGTGAGCTGATCTTGAGCCACCAGCTCTGGCTCCCTCCCTCTTTTTTTTTTCCATTTTAATTGTGTGCACCATCAAAGACCTTGGTGCCAAGCCTACTAGTGCATGACTGTAATCCCAACACCCAAGAGGCTAAATAAAGTGAGAGACCCATGAAGAAGAGTCTGAGTGCAGGGGTCCCTGATGGAGGAATTAGAGAAGGGACTCAAGGAGCAGAGGGGGTTTGCAGCCCCTCAGAGGGAGCAACAGTGCCAAAAGGCCAGACACCCCCTGACCCTAAGCACCTGGGGTCTGGACCACCAACCAAAGAGGGACCCATGGCACTGGCCACATGTGTGGCAGAAGATGGCCTTGTTGAACATCAGCGGAAAAAGAAGCCCTTAGGCCTGAGGGTGTTCCATGCCTCAGTGTAGGGGAATGCCAGAGGGGGAGGACGGGAATGGATGGGTGGGTGGGGGAGCACCCTCATAGAGGCAGGAGGAGGGAGGATGGGATAGGGGGTTTCTGAAGGGGAGACCTGGAAAGGGGAAAACATTTGAAATGTAAACAAAAAAAAAAATCCAATAAAATCTCCTGATTTACTGACTTTCTATTATGGAAATGAAGATGGTATAATAGATACCCTCTGAGGAAGGACCTATGACTCTCTCCTCCTGGTATTTATACTCTCGAGGGTCATTTCAGATTGCTCTGTTAACTCAGTATATTACAGGAATAATATAGTTATCTGGGTGGAGGCCACCGAGCCTGATGACCAGAGTTGGATCTCTTGAGACCCACATGGTGGAGATAACTAACTCCCACAGGTTGTCCTTTGATCTCTACTCATGCATGATGGCATATGCATGCATGGTTCCATGTGTGTCTGTGCATACACACACACAAATACACACAATAAATATTAAAAAAATAAAGGAGTCATCTCCAAAGTAAGATCGACAGGACTTATGCCTGATCTCTCTAGGAAGTGGGAGGACACTCAAGCAGCCCAGCACCAGCAATGTTAGTGTGCCATATTTTAACTGAAGCCCCCATTCATTCAGTCAAGCCTTCAGATGATGGTACCCCTGAATCCATTCTGATTCCTGAACCACAGAAACTGCATGAGATAAGAAATACTTAGTGTTGGAGACTGGTGTGAATGCTTTGAATCTGCGTGTCCAAAGGCTAAAGATCCTTGTCCCCAGGATTGTTTTTGATCTATCAATAAAGATGCCAGCAGCCTAGGTCTGGAAAGATGGCTCAGCGGGTAAAAGCACAGACTGTTCTTCCAAAGGTTCTGAGTTCAAATCCCAGTGACCACATGGTGGCTCAAAACCATCTATAATGAGATCTGATGCCCTCTTCTAATGTGTATGAAGTCAACTACAGTGTACTCACATATATCAATAAATAAATCTTAAAAAAAAAAAAAAAGATGCCAGCAGCCAATGGCTGAGCACAGTGTGGGATACCTAGAGTTGCATGGTAGGATGCAGGGAGATTCGCCAGGACTGGGAAAAGAAGGGGATGGTCAGGCAGTGTGGCGCATGCCTTTAATCCCAGCACTTGGGAGGTAGAGTCAGATTTCTAAGTTCGAGGCCAGCCTGATCGACAGAGGGAGTTCCAGAACAGCTAGGACTACACAGAGAAACCTTGTCTCAAAAACAACAATGCCTCGCAGTGGTGGCGCACACCTTTAATCCTAGCACCTGGGAGGCAGAGGCAGGTGGATTTCTGAGTTTGAGGCCAGCCTGGTCTACAGAGTGAGTTCCAGGACAGCCAGGGCTATACAGAGAAACCCTGTCTCGAACCACAAAAAAAAAAAAAAAAAAAAAAAAAACCAAAAAAAAACCAATAACAACAACAACAAGACGAAGAAGACGAAGAGGAAGGGGATGCAGTAGTGGCAGGAGATAAAGCCATCCAGCCATGTGAGTTTTCAGGTAAAAGTAGCCACTGTCCACATCCCCAAATGGGCCCAGGGTAGTAGGGAAAGGTTTAGGAGTGCCCAGCCCTTGAATTAGCCAGGGCATTTTAAAATAACTGGTGTCTGTGTGTGTGTGTGTGTGTGTGTGTGTGTGTGTACACGTGCGAGCGTGCCTGTGTGCGTCTGTGTTCCATTCACAGATCTGAGATAGCTCCTGGGCAGGTTCGAGCCTGCGACTGCATAAAGCGGTGCAGCCAAAAATTTACCTCAAGAATTACTGTGAAATCTGAGAGGTGATTCATTTTCCATCAGTGTGGGCACTGCGGCCCCCTGGGTGGGTCCCAGAGGACAGTAAGGGAATCTTCCAGGCTGCTGTAGTAACAGAGGTGCCATGTCCACTGGCACACCACAAGACATAGAATAGAGGGTCCTAGCAAACTAGTAGAACCTCAGAATGGGTCCAGAACAAGGCGGTGGATCTTGGAAAGACTATAGGTCCAATCTCCCTGGTAATTTATCAGTGACACGCTTTCTCTTTCCTGCTTCAACCTTTCAACCTGTTATGCTGCGAAAGAGCCACAAGGCTCCCACTAGGAAAGCTGAAATGGCTCAAGACTGTGCTTACCCCTGAATGAGGCTACCAAACCAGGGTGGGCTGCCGATGAGCCGCTGAGGAGAGTCTATCTTCTTCAGGAGGTCGTAGGAGAAGCCCTGGATGATAGCCTTCATATGTGAAGTACAGCGCTGCATGAACTCCACCATCTGTAACACAGCAGAAACTCAGTGCGGACAGCATCAGGCAGTGAGGGTATGAACATGTAGGTGCATGTGAGGATCTGAGGGCTCAAAATCTAAACTATTCTCTAAAGGTATGGAATGTTTTCATGGAGGGAACCTGCCCTTCAATAGACGGAGGAAGCTATGGCAGGGACAGGGACTGTACATGGAAGTGCTGGCACTTGGGCATGCTATTTTGTTTTACATATTTCATGTTATCTAGTCCTCACTAAAACATATCACAGGACTAAGGAGGTGGCTTCGCTCCTGCCATGTGAGGATGAAGATCTGAGTTCAGAGTCCCAGAACCCACATTAAAAGCTCGGCAGGGTGGCACATGCCTATAACTCCAGCACTGGAGGTAGAAGGCATCGGGGAGAAAACAGGTAGATCTCACAAGCTCATTGGTCAGGCCTACCATCCTGTTTGAGCGAAAGAGCCTGTGTCAAAAAAATAAAGGAGAGGTGAAGAAATGGCTCAGTGGCACTCTTCCAGAATGCTACTCTTCCACATAGCAGAAGCAAGTCCTGAAAGTTGTCCTCTGACCTACATACTCAAGGCACACACATCATGGATGCACAAAAAACAATAATAATGAAGGAAAAGACATACCTTTAAAAAAAACTAAAAAGACGAGGCTGGAGAGTGAGCACTACCTGCTCTTCCAGAGTACCTGGGGTTCAATTCCAAGCACCCACATGGCAGCTTATAACTGTTACTCCAGTTCCAGGGGACCTGGCATCCTCACACAGACATAATACAGGCAAAAACAAAATGCAAAAAAAAAAAAAAAAAGAAAAGAAAATTGGTAAATCTTTAAGAAACCTTGTTTGCCGGGTGGTGGTGGTGGCGGCAGTGCACGCCTTTTATCCCAGCACTTGGGAGGCAGAGGCAGGCGGATTTCTGAGTTTGAGGTTAGCCTGGTCTACAGAGTGAGTTCCAGGACAGCCAGGGCTATACAGAGAAACCCTGTCTCAAAAAACAAACAAACAAACAAACAAACAAACAAACAAACGAAACCTGGTATTGAGTGATTGAACAAAGACACCCAACATCTATCTCTGACCTCCACATGCTCTAACTTGTTTCAACTCAGCTCTCTGTCCAAGTCCAATGCTAAGACTGCTGTAAAGTTTGTTCTGCTCCCATGGATCCTGACTATTAGTCCACTGTCTTGAACTAGACACAGAAGCCCACTTTTACCTGAGTGCTACGATCCTTCCCTGCTGTCAAGGCCCAGGCCTGTGGGTTTCGACCCTTCTCATCGTGGAGTCGCAGGTCACCCCCTGCAGTCAGCAATTTACTGAGGATCCACTGGTTGCCTGAAAAGGCTGCTGCATGGACAGGGGTACTCCCATCAAAGCAGCGGCTAGGGACAGAAAGAATCCCAGTGAACATCCATGACAGCCTCCTTCCTCTCCCTGAAGGGATTTAGTGTCAGGTTTTCCACTCATTAACAGCACATTACAGAGATGAAGATTACAATATTGTTTGTGAGAATACTGGTCTGCAGCACCAAGAACTTTACACACATCCCTTTTGTCATCTTTATCTCAACCTTCTAAACAGATAAGGGATCAAAAGGGTTTCATACCCAGAGAGGGGTTTAAACCTGTGTGCTTTCCTTAGTACTCCATGGCAATGGCTTTACTGAACACTTTATGTCTTTTGTATCTTGGGATGAAGCTAGTTAAACAGAGACCATTCCTCTCAGGTGACAAGTGCTCTGTTATTCACAAGAATTCAGTAGTAGAGCCCAACAAAACTTTGGCATCACTAATCCAGGCAAGAATATGTTCCTCAAAGCTTCTACCAATGCCAAGAAACTAAGCATGAGAGATGGCCTTTATTTGTCCATGACAAGATAAAGCTATAAAGGATATAGCTGGTTTCCTAACCAGGTGCACATCACAATAACCTGGGAGAGCTCTCTCCCTTTCATTGAAAAAGGAAGCAAGGGGGCTGGCGAGATGGCTTAATGGGTAAGAGCACAGACTGCTCTTCCAAAGGTCCTGAGTTCAATTCCCAGCAACCACACGGTGGCTCACAACCATCTGTAATGAAATCTGATGCCCTCTTCTGGTGTGTCTGAAGAAGGCAACATTGTACTTATTTATAATAATAAATAAATCTTTAAGAAAAAGAATGAAGAGGAAGAAAGGGGGAGAACATTAAGAAAATTTAACAGGAAGAAAAAAACCTTCCAACTATTTTCTTGCTCAGAGGAAATTACAAGTTCTGGATTCTTCTAGAAGTTTTCTGTATGTATACAAATCTGAATAAGAATATGTTATATGAAGCTGAGTAGTTAAGAATGCATGTTGCAGCCGGGCAGTGGTGGCACACGCCTTTAATCCCAGCACTTGGGAGGCAGAGGCAGGTGGATTTCTGAGTTCGAGGCCAGCCTGGTCTATATAGTGAGCTCCAGGACAGCCAGGGCTATACAGAGAAACCCTGTCTTGAAAAACCAAAAAAGAAAAAAAAAAAGAATGCATGTTGCTCTTACAGAAAAACCTGGGTTCAATTCCCAGCATCCACATGGTAACTCACAACCACCTAGAACCCCAGTTTCAGGAGAGCTGACACCTTCTAACTGCCAAAGGCACCATGCATCAAAGTGGTAGGCAAAACATTCATACATATAAAATAAATTCAAAAAAATGTATTAAAATAGTTTTTATGTTTATGTTATATAAACCGTTCTTCTAATGTTGGAGAGCTTCCAAGTGAGAAAAAACAAGCACATTTCTTTACATGCTGATCTGTATAGTATTCCAGTATAATTTAGTCAATGAGGCACTGAGACAGCTACCAACATTTGAGTCTCAAGAGTAAGTAGAACATGGTGACACATACCCATAACTCCAGCACTTGGAAGGTGGAGGCAGGACAGTCAGATAAGCTCAATGCCAGTCTAGTTTATAAAGTAAGACCCTACCCTCAAAACAAAACTACACATATGTGCATGCATGCATGCACACACACACAGGGCTGGAAAAATGGCTCAACAGTTAAGAACATTTGCTGCTCTTCCAGAGGACCTAAATTCAGTCCCAGCATCCATGCTGGATAACATGTAACTACAATCCAATTGTGGTGGCACATATATAAAATATTTTTTAAAAATTATTCTAGCCAGGCAATGGTGGCGCACACCTTTAATTCCAGCACTTGGGACGCAGAGGCAGTGGATTTCTGAGTTCGAGGCCAGCCTGGTCTACAAAGAGAATTCCAGGACATCCAGGGTAACAAAGAGAGAACCTTTCTCAAAACAGCAACAACAGCCGGGCGGTGGTGGCGCACGCAGAGGCAGAGGCAGGCAGATTTCTGAGTTCGAGGCCAGCCTGGTCTACAGAGTGAGTTCCAGGACAGCCAGGGATA
>JADRCD010224441.1:7025-34633 GCA_019843815.1 Montemys delectorum | reverse complement strand
TCTTTCTTTCTTTCTTTCTTTCTTTCTTTCTTTCTTTCTTTCTTTCTTTCTCTTTTTCTTTTAGATTTATTTATTATATGTAAGTGCACTGTAGCTATCTTCAGACACACCAGAAGAGAGCATCCGATCTCATTACAGATGGTTGTGAGCCACCATGTGGTTGCTGGGATTTGAACTTAGGACCTCCAGAAGAGCAGTCAGTGCTCTTAACTGCTGAGCCATCTCTCCAGCCCCCTACCCATTTCTTTTTTTTTTTAATTTATTTTATTTATTTTATGTGTATGAGTACACTGTAGCTGTACAGATGGCCATGAGCTATCATGTGAGTGGCTGCTAGGAACTGAACTCAGGACCTCTGCCGGCTCCGCTCACTCCAGCCCCGCCCCCTAGCCATTTCTTAAACTGTGTCTATTTTGTGGTTCGTGAGTCCATTTGTTATTCTGCTGTCTTCTGGATCTGTCTTGTTGCGTCTTTGCCTTTTTCCCATATGTTTCTGCTAAGCCACGGCATATCATGCATTCATAAAGCCTTTAGTATCAACCTTATGTATCCCTTTAATACTTCATAGATTTCTTCCTTTATGGATGTAAAACTAGGTGAACAATGAATCAAGAGAAATACTTTTGTATGCTGATAAGCCTGAGCTACAATGGTTTCTGTTCATAACTTTTGTTCACAGATATATGAAGATGAACTCTTCCCTCTGGGACGACTTTGGTCCTACAATACAGAACAGGGCTATGGAACAAATCCTCACACCAATGACTCTCCAGCTTTGTCACCTGCTCATCTCAGTGGAGAGGAAAGATGTACAGAATAAAGCATTTGCCTCCCTGCAGGAGGTGGCAGGGCAACTGGCCAATGCTAGTGAGGAGTTTGTGCTTGTTGCCAGCAGGTAATGTCTCCATGGAACTCAAGCCCATTACCCTTCAGCTTGGCAGAGGATGGAACATATACGTAGTAACTGACTATAGTTTTTAACTCTTTGGGGGCTGGTGGACATACTTCAGTTGATAGAGTTCTTTCTAGCACTCAAGAAGCTCTGGGTTTCATCCCCAGAACTGCATAACCTGGATATGTCAATATGAGCCTGAGCCTATAATCTCAGTACTCAAGAGGTAGAGTGTGGAGGGTCAGAAGTTTAAGGTTTTCTTTGGCTATTGTCTTAGTCACTTCTCTATTGTCAAGAGACACCATGACCAAGGCAACTCTTATAGAGGAAAACATTTAATCTTGGGCTGGCTTACAGTTTCAGAGGTTTAGTACATTATCATCATGGCAGGGAGCAAGGCAGCATGCAGGCAGATAGGTGCTGAAGAAGGAGCTGAGAGTTCTGTATCCTCATCCATAGGGAAATAGAGTCTAGGCTTAGAATGGGCTTTTTGAAACCTCAAAGCCCATCCCTAGTGAAAGCTTCCTCCGATAAAACTATACTTTCTAATCCTTCTAATCCTTTCAAATTGTGCCACTCCCTGGTGACTAAGCTCTCAAATACATGAGTCTACGAGAGCCATTCTTTTTTCTTTCTTTCTTTCTCTCTTTCCTTTTTTTTTTTTTTTTTGAGGGAATATTTTGTAAAGTAGTTACAACATACTATGTTCTAATTAGCAAGTTTCCATACAGCCTCATCAACACTTGGAATAGTTTTTTGTTTGTTTGGGTTTTTGTTGATGTTGTTGTTGTTGTTGTTTTTGTTGTTGTTGGTTTTCCGAGACAGGGTTTCTCTGTATAGCCCTGGCTGTCCTGGAACTCACTCTGTAGACCAGGCTGGCCTTGAACTCAGAAATCCACTTGCCTCTGCCTCCCAAGTGCTGGGATTAAAGGCATGTGGCCACCACTGCTTGGCTTAGAATAGTTTTTAATTTTAAACATCCCAAGAGTGGGTGGTCATCATTAAATAATGGGTAAAACATTCTCCAGGCTTCTCTCTAGCAGATCAAATGAGCCTTCTGCAAAGTGCTTGTGCGCAAGGTTTGAGCCTTGGCATCACACACCAATCCCTTTCCTTTGAGGATGAATGCCTCTTTGAGGATGGTTGATGTAACTGATGCAGAGCAATCCAGATTGACAGCCTTCTTAACCTATATCATGGGCAACATTTGCAGCAGCTGATGAGTGCTTAAAGGTAGAGAAAGAGTGCATTACCTCTGCATGATATCTCTTGCTAATCAAGACTCCAAGTATACAGGAAATGTAAAAACCAGGAGATGGCTCAGTGGGTAGAGCGCTTGTGGTTCAAGCATAAGAACCTGAGTTAAGATCTTGGTACCCATGTAAATGCTGGATGAATGTGACAGACTACCTGTAATGCAAGGATTTAGGAGACAAGAGACAGGGACTTCCTGGAGCAAGATGGCTGGCCAGGGTAAATAAGTCAGCAAGATTAAAGTGAGAGACCCTGCCTCAGTTTATAGGTTAGAGGGTGATGGGTGAAGACATTCTGGTCTTCATACACGTGCACGCCCATACATACCTGCATATATATCTGCATATATACCTGTACTTACACAGATGCAAACATGCATATATGTATGTATACTCCACACATATACACATGCAAAAAAAGGGGGTTGGGGAGAAAATGCGGAAATATTTGGAAGCTTCAGGATGTCTTTACAGGGCTGGTCAATGCACGAAAACTCTCACCATTCAAGCATGCTGGGGCTGATACTGCCATTCTTGCTGCTGACTTTCATCAAGGTCACATGCCATTCCTGACACTGAGGTTCACAAAGGCCACACAGAGTTTCTAAAACATAAAACTAGAAGCCATTTTCCCAGCCCCAAGTCTATGTTTTTAATACCTTAAGTTGCAGCAAGGTAACTAATACAAGATTTCATTCAACATTCAAGTATTACTGTTCATTCCTCTGTTGTTGCAAATAGTTTCATGTGAATTCACTTTCCCAACTATTGCTACTTAGCATCCTTTAAACAAAATGTCCACTGTGTATCTGTCATTATCTATGTGGGATGTACTGTGGATTACGGTTCTCTGTGGAGAAGTGACAATGTAATTCTAGACAAACCCTCACTAACAGTGTAGCCAGTCAATGGCTGGAAACTTACAACTCTGATAGGCACTCAAAGGTTGTTACACCTTTTAAAATAATGGAAAACCCAACAGATCCTATAAGATTATTTGTGTATAAAAATATTATTTTTAGGTCAAGCATGATGGCATATGCCTTTAATCCCAGCACTAGGGAGGCAGAGGTAGACAGGTCTATGAGAGTTCCAGACTAGCCTGGTTTATACAGTGAGTTCCAGGCCAACCAAAATTCCATAATGATACTCTGTCTCAAAAGTTAAAGAATAAAAGAATTATAAAGAATTATGTTTTAGAAAGTTTATCCAGAGTGCAACCTGCTACTTTTCAGTTACATTATATATAGAACTGTAGACAATATGGAAATGTAGACACTATTTTCACTTTGTCACCAAAGTACTTGTGTTTCAGAAATCAGGGACACCAAGTCACCATGGGAGGTAGACATTCTTTTTTAAAAATTACTCACAATGTGAGGTTTTCAGTTTGACTGAATCTTGGCAAGACAGGGGACAGCATTTCACAATAGGAAAAAAAAAGTATAGCTTTGATTGCTGCATGGGCTTAGGGTAAATACTAAACCATCATTGAGAAATGCAAGCAAAACCACTGGTACTTAGTGTGATGTGTTAACATGATTCCATGCATGTTTTACATATGGCTTCCGGTTTTTGTTTTCTTCTAGGCTTTGTGGTCGGTTGAATGAGATTGGCTGCCATAGGCTCATATATTTGAATATTTAGTCATCAGGGCATGGAAAGGATTAGGAGGTGTGGCTTTCTTGGAGTAGGTATGGCCTTGTTGAAGAGAGTGTCACTCACTGTGGGTGGGCTTTGGGGTTTCAAAACCCCTATGCTGGGCCCTGTGATGTTTGCTCTTTCTCTGTCTGTTGCCTGAGGATCAGGATGTAGTTAAAACTCCTTCTCCAGCTGTCCTGCTCCCCACCATCATGATAATGGGTGCTGTGACTCCCAGACACTTGTGTCTCATTAGAGCAGACTGTTGTATTTACTTCACTGTTTTATATTTTAACAATACCATGAGAAATATTTTTAAAAAAAACCTGAAAACTTACTATTTTTCTTTTAAATTATTTTGTATGTGTGTGTCATTCATTTGAAGGTCAAAGGACAACTTGTGAGAGCTGATTAGCTCTCTCCTTCCATGTGGGTCCAGGGATTGAACTCAGGTCATTGGATGTGTTGCCTGGTTTATGTCCTACAAACTAGAATCAAATGGGAAGAGGGGACCAGAATTGTGAAAATGCCTCCATCAGGATGGCTTGTAGGCAAGTCTGTAAGGGCATTTTCTTGATTGATAATGGTTGTCTGAGGGCACAGCCCACTGTGGGCAGTGCTGCCCCTGGACAGGTGGTCCTGGGCTGTATGAGAAAGCAGGCTGAGCAAGCCATGGAGAGCAAGCTTGTAAGCATCTTTCCCCCACAGTTCCTGCCTCTGCTCCTGCCTTGGCTTTCCCTTGTGATGGATCCTTTAAGTCAAATAAACCCTTCCCTCCCCCAAGTTGCTTTAGCTTACAGTGTTCTATCAGCAGAACAAGAACCTAGCATCAATCTTAGTGGCAAGTGCTTTCACCCTCTGAGCCATCTCACCAGCCCGGATTTCTTATTGATGAGAAAATGGGTGTTGGTGATTGTATTTTAATTATTTAAAAGTATCTCTGTTTACCTGCCTGAACAAAAGATTGCATGTAGCATTGTGTATATATAGAGAGATCATAAAAGTACAAAAAAAATTTAAAATATTTGTAACAGTTTGGTAATCAAAAAGACAAATAATAGTATAAGTAATAAAACTAGATCTGTCTGTGGATACATGTATAAAACAATCAACTGTATGTTTTTGTAATGTGTACCATACTATGTGCACTGTCCAGCCCCAGAATGCTGCTCACACAGACCCACAGTAACTGCAGCTTATCAGTGTAGACTGCTTCATGTCCATGTACCGCACAAACATGCCCATGTCTACATCCTTATGCCATGTATATGGTCAAGAACACCCTTATGGGTTTTTTAAACATCTTAAATTAATGTAAGCTAGTGTAATGGGTTTCACAGAAGCATCCCCATACATTGGGGTCATTTTGGTCCATCCCTTCTCTCACCACTCTCCAGTGTGCTCCATACTCCTCCCTGTTCTTCTAACCACCCCCAACAGTCCTCCATTTTCCTTCTTTCCTTCATATATATACTTTACTAACTTCTTTTCTCTTCTCCTCTCTCTCATGATTTCCTTTCTACACACACATGGGCCCGTGCACGTAAACATACACACACACAATTTTATATCTAAGTTTGTATATGAGAAAAAACATGATATTTGTCTTTCTGAGCCTGTCTTACTTCTCTTTATATAACAATTATCAATATCTTCTGTTTTCATGTAAATGTCTCACTTTCTTTATGAGTAAATGAAAAAAATGTAATTTTATTCTCTACATGTATATGTATCATTTCTTTTATCCATTCATCATAAAGATATTATTTAAAAATTTACTTTATGTGTATAAGTGCAGGTGAGTACAGGTGCCTATGGAAGTAAAGGTACGGGAGTCTCTGAAACTAGAGCTCCAGTGGTTGGTTGTGAACCAGCTGACATGGGTGCTAGGAACCAAACTCGGTCTTCTGTAAGAGCAGAACACACTCTACCCTGCAGAGCCATCTCTCCAGCCCTTTACTGAGATATCTTTATGTGCACTTTTTTTTTTTTAGATAGAAGATGGAGTGGCGTGGGAAGGAAAAAATTATAGAGAGAAAGAAAAATATCTGGGATAAGTATAGAGCCGACTACTTAGAGTGTCTGTCTCTAGGCTGCAGGTTTGTGGGTAATATTTTCTTTCTTCTGTTCATTCATGTTTCTAAGTGTTCATTATAAGATATGTTCCAAAGCAAGAGGAGATATATCCTTGCGCTTGTCTCTCTTCTCACAGGCACATGCTGATGGACAGCAGCTGATGAGGCAGGTTCTGGCCCCCTGAGAGCTTGCCCCGCTTCAGAAGGCAAGAGCTTGACAGCCAGATATTTAGTGGGGGTACTGATGGCCTCCATTGGCCTGTTCTGGGAACTGCTCAGGGAGCTGTTGCAAAAATCGGTGGGGCCAAAGTCACATCCAAATGTGAACTATTACAGCTCTGCAAGGATAAGCAGGGCTAGACCATCTCCCATGGTCATAAACATTGATGATTCTCTGTATAAATAATTTATCTTGCTAGGAACAGACAGACAATCCTGCAAAGGCATTTATACTGCACTGAACACAAACAACATTTAGCTTCTCTCTAAACTCACTGTACTTTTTGTGATTAAGAAATGAATTATCAGAAATTCAGCATCTACAAATCAGTACTGAATTGTCTAAAAATCACTCTGTTAAAAAAAATTCCTACTTAAGTTATTCTGTGTGTGTGCGCAAATGCTACTACATGGGCTCTGGGTTCATGACTGAGCAGCAAGTACTCTTAACTGCTAAGCTGTTTCCCCAGACCCTATACAAAATTCATAATAAAGAGTTTACATTATTTCTCACTATAGTTTTTCATTTTACCTAAGTAGAATCATGATATTTAGGTCCTGTCCCAACTTCATAGCTGTGATGGCTAATCTTGGTTGTGACCTTGAGACAGCTGGGAGGAGGGCCCTGGACCAAAGAATTGTCTTCATCAGATTTGCCAGTAGACATGTCTGTGGGGGCATTTTCTTTATTGATAAGTGGCCCAACCTTCTGTGGGTAGTGTCACCCTTGAGCAGGTGGGCCTGGGCTGTCTAAGAGATGTTACTGAGCAAGCCGAGGGAGCAACCCAATAAGCAGTGCTGCTCCATGGTTTCTGCTTTAGTTCCTGCTTCCACCCCTACGATGAGTTATAACCTGTTAAGCCAAATCAACCTTTTCGTCCCTCAAGTTGTTGTTGGTCAGTGATTTATTACAGCAACAGAGAATCAAACTAAGGCAATCTACACCACCTTTTATACTAACTTGTTTTCAGAAAGCATTTATTTATTTATTTATTTGAGACAGGTTCTCATGTAGCTCAGTCTGGATTAAATTTTGCTATGTAGCTGTGAATAAGAATGGCCCCCATAGTCAGGCAGTGGTGGCATGCACCTTTAATCCCAGCACTTGGGAGGCAGAGGCAGGCGGATTTCTGAGTTCGAGGCCAGCCTGGTCTACAGAGTGAGTTCCAGGACAGCCAGGGCTATGCAGAGAAACCCTGTCTTGGAAAACCACCACCACCAACAACAAAAAAACAACAACAACAACAAAAACCCAAACAAACAAAAAACTATTCCAAGTGTTGATGAGACTGTATGGAAACTTGAACTCTCTCATTGCTAATTAGAACATAGTATGTTGTAACTACTTTACAAAATATTCCCTCAAAGTTAAAGGTATACCTGTTGTTACTAGGCATCCATTTATCCAGGAGAAATGGATTCCTGTGTCCACACAAAGACCCAGGCATGGATATCCACAGCAGCATTCTTTCTTTTTAGTTATGTGTCCCTAATTCTGGGGATTGGACCTAGAACCTGACACCACTAGGCAACACTGCGTTACTGAGTTATATTACCAGCTCTTATGTGTGTGTGTGTGTTTTTGTTTTTTTGTTTTTGTTTTTGTTTTTTTTTTTTTACTTTTTAAGACAGGGTTTCTCTGTGTAGCCTTGGTTGTCTTGGACCTAGCTCTGTAGAGCAGGTTGTCCTTAAACTCATAGAGATCTACCTGTCTCTGCCTCCTGAGTGCTGGGGTCAAAGGTGTACACTACAACACTTGCTTTTCTTCAAGTTTTGAAATAAGTTCTCAGTAAGTTGTCCAGGCTGGCCTTGAACTCACTTTGTGGCCCACACATGCCTTGAACTTGTAGTCTTCCTGCCTCTGCCTCCTACATAGGTGGGGTTATAGGTGTGCAGCATCATGCTAAGCATGGTGGCTTTATCTTATTTCTAATGGCTAAGACAGAATGGCCCCTGATTTCTCACCTGAAACTCGAGGCTAGAAGATGCTGGAATCAGTTGTGTGCAGGCTGCTGAGTAGAAAGACCTGAGACTCAGAATTCTCCACCCAGATGTCTGTCATCAACCTGTTTAACCTAACAGTGTCAGGTCTGTAGAGGCCGAGGAATATATTGAGGCGACAACTCTAATTTACAAACTAAGACATCCGAAGGAAGGATAGAGAGGAGGCTTTCGTTTGTTTTTTGTTTTGTTTTATTTGTTTAAACTCAACATTGTATCTTGGGGAGAAGTCTATGGCCCACAAACATAGTTGTCAACTTCATTTTAATGGCCGCCCTGTGCTCTGTTCCTTCCTGTTTCCGCATTTCCTGGTGGTTCTTTGGCTCTAATATCACATTATAAGTGCATTGTGTCTATCCAGGCTGGCAGGAGACTCTGAGGAGGAATGGCTTAGGGAGGAAATGAAGCCAGTGGCTGAGTCTCTGATCCTCTCTGGGAGGAACATCCTGCTGGTAACAGAAAAGCTCCACCTGCAGCCGGAATGTCAGTGCCCTTGGGAGGAGCTAGTGGCCAGCGCTCAGCAGATCCTGGTGGACACGAAGAAGGTGAGGCTCCCTCAGAGCTGGTTGGCTGTTTGGTCGTTGCTAGAGGACAAACTTTGGTATGTAGTTCCCACAGCAACTCCCAACTGTCCCTTAATTGGGAAACCTGCCCAAGTGCTTGCTGAGATTACCAATTTAATTGGGGGCTAAACTGGAAGCTAAACTAGAACTGGTTTAACCCCTCAGTTCCCAAATATTCTCAATTTTCCATCGTGACCCACATTCCTTGTTAGCACACAACTTAAAATTATTCTGGATATATTATTTACTTTTTGTTTTATGTGTACGAATGTTTGCCTGAGTGTGTCTGTGCACCACATCTGTAAAATACTAGAGGGGGCAAGAAGGGGGTGTAGGATCCTCTAGAACTGGAGTTACAGGCAGTTGTGAGCCCCCTTGTGGATGCTGAGAATTGAACCCAGGTCCTCTGGTAGAGCAGTCAGTGGTCTTAACTGCTGAGCCACCTCTCCAGCCACAGAGCACAACTTTTAGATTGGGATATTGCTTTTGGTTCAAATGTGTACCCCCGGAAATATTTTGTTGCTGTTCATTGTAAAACTTCTGCAGTGTGTGGCTTATTGACAAGTATTTGCACAAGCCTTACTAGAGAGTATTAGCAATGGGGAAGGGTGTGAGGCGGGGAACAGAGAGGCTTGCGTACCTGCTGGTGGTAAATGAAAGGGAGAGAAAGACTTTTTGGCTTGGGTAACCTGCCCCAGGGTTAGGGAGTGGATGGAGCTGTCCAGGAGAGGCAGTCAGGCTACAAAAGTTGTCTCAAAGAAGCCAGCCCTCCAGCATATCATTCTCATCTAAATAATAATCCGTCTTTGAACAGTCTAGGCTAGACTCCACACTAAACATCCAGTGAAGGCAGCTACTTTAGACCTTTGGTTTACAGTTGTAAACCTCTAAAACTGAAGTGTGGATTTTGGTTACACGCAGGTTAACTGAAAATGTAAGGTTTTCTAAGCTTAAACTACAAGGCTTCAAAGATGTTCAGTTATCTTCAAGTCTCTTTCCTGCTGTGATGGCTCCATCAGGTCTTGCTCCTTGATGATGCTGCAGCAGTGAGGAAGACCACGACAGCGGCCAGTTGGTGTCTGACGTGCCTGGATGTGCTGGAGGCGGCGGAGGACGCCACCTCGCTGCGCATCTCGCTCGCTGATCTGGCTGCTGCGCTGCTCCGACTCGGCGGCCTGACTGCGCGCTGGGCGTGGGACCAGCGTCTGGGTCGAGCTCGCCACCGCTTAGGGTGCTGTGTCCCCGCGCTGCTCGCGGCCGCCCGCGGTCACCTCCGGTATCCCCGCGATCCGCAGCTGGTGGCCTCGCGGCGCCGCGTCTTCGCTCTGACCAGGCAGAGTCTCGGAGAGCTCCTGGACGCGCTGCAACCAGGTGTCGCAGGGCCGAGAGCGCTCTCTCAGAATGGCGCATTGGCGCGTGGTCTGTGCAAGCTGCGAAAGGTCCTGGAGGAGCCTAGGCCTGGTCACCTGCGCAGTGAGCTACTGGATGCACCACTGGCCGCTGTGGTGTGGCACTGCCTGCGCCTAGCCGCCTGCTCCGCGCCACGGGAGAGGATGCACCTGGTGTCCCGCTGCCGGCAGCTGCTGCAGCTCCGATCTGGGGTGCACCAGCTCCCCCGGACCAGCCCAGGGACCGAATGCGAAGCTCTGCGGACCGCGACCGACGCGCTCTTTCGAGCGGTTCGCGCTGGCTTACTGCGCCAAATTGTAGATACGTTTACAGACACCCAAAGTCCTCTAGAGAGGCTGGTCCAGGCCGCCTTGGCAACTTCCACTATCAGGTCCCGTTGTGATACCGAGACTCTCCAGCTTCTTCTGGATGCTTTCTACGACCAAGCCAAGCAGATGATCCAGGTGTCGCACTTGGTTTGCGTCTGCTGCCCACAACAGCAAACTGGCAGAGATGTGGAGGCTGCCGTGGCAGGTCTTCAGAGGCTTGTGATCAAAGTGGAAGAACTTTTTTCACAAAGTCCCCAAGCGTTTGACCTGGACTGGAGCCCTGCCACTTTGCAGACCCTGCTTGAGGCCTGGGCCAGGGAATCTGAACACCTCCTGTCATGCTTTGATGTCGTTCTCAACATTCCAGAATTCTTGAGTTTGTCCATCCAGGAAATGACTAAACACTTGGACTTGTATGCAAGGGCTCTGAGGAGTGGAGCGTCCAGAGAGTTTTCCAGATCTGTGGCATTCTTACGCGGAAGAGCCACCCATATCGTGCAGGTGATGAGCAGATATGTGGGTCAAGATCCCGATCCTATTTTCCGGAACGGGATGAGAGTTGTGGTTCAACAGCTCGCAGAGTCTTCCGTGACCCTAGGTGCAGCTACTGAAGGCAGCAGAGGTGAGGACAGTGCTCAGGACACAGATGTCTTTTTAACCATGGCAAAGCACCTCATCTATTCAGCCCAGCAAGTCCACGATGGGCTGGATGGGACCAACCATCCAGACATCCTCAGCCCACTTCGAGTCCAAGTCCAAAGGTTTGATATGGCCAAGGGATGGTCTTATTTTATTCTCCCCAGCCCCCAGCATCCCACAGCTTCTGAAGTGAAATACCAGCAGGTACCTGGGTTATGGGGAAGTGGCCTAAACACCTCTTTTCTACCAGTAGAACAACTTTCCTACACAGTGGTCCCTGGCACCTGCATACATGGGTGGAGACCTCCACTCCCTGCTGTCAGCAAAGACATCACTTCAAAGGGGAACAGGAATCACCAGGTAGTGACCTTACCATGCGCCAACCCGCCAGAACATGATTCTACTGTGAATACAGTCCAAGAGATCCAGACTGGAGAAGAAACCCTGGGGCTAGAGAGGATGACAAGATTACAAGAATTCTCAACACTGGCACCCACAATTATTGATCTAGCCAGGGAGGAAGTCCATAATGCAAATATTAGAAGTGATGAGCTTCTGGGAGTAGCTTTTCAGCAATCCAAGAGAACCAGGGACGACAGGAGGGATTTGATAGCTAGGGCTGGTGACTGGTACCCTCTGTGTCAACAACTATTTTGCCATAACCTAGTGACTGAATTACCTGGAAGCACAGCAGCATTTGTAGAGCTTCAGCAGGATCTGGCCTTGATGATTCAAGTAGCAGCCAAAAGTGGCCCTGGGAATTTGGACAAAAAGAGCCCTGACTTAATGGGGCACTCAGGACTGCTTTTAGAGCTACAAGACAGATCAGAAAAGACAAAAATCCATGCTAAACAGCTGTTGGACCAAGTTATGTCCTCTGATGGTCTCCAAGAGCCCACCCTGAGGGAAGAGAACATTGACAATGGGTGCCTTCTCTGGGCAGTAGCTGTCCAAGACCTGGTGCAGTGTATGGAGAGACTCAGCAGGAGACATGGCCTGTTCCTACTGCCCCTGAGACAAGCAGTGAAGAACCAGCAGGGGTTGCAGAAAGGGTTAGGTCAGGCATCAGAGATTTCTCAAAGGTTACAAGAGGCTGCCCAGCTGTCTAGTGCTCTGTGTGGGAATGCACAGGTGAAGGGTGAGATCTCCTTTCTGTGTGGGGAAGTTCATGTACTCACAGATGCCTTGCTAGAGGTGGCACACATCTTGGTCTCCTCCCCCAAGCCATGTCCCAGCCTCTCTACACGTTTTGAACTTCTCTGCTTGGAACTCAGCCTTCGAGTCAAGGCCCTAACTGACTACCTGACCAGCATCAACGCAGCCTATGAACATATGTTCCAAGATGTTGTCGGCAGGAGCTCCCAGAACAGGATAGAAGGAATGTTGTCTGCTATCCAAGCTGTGCAGGGAATCATAGCAGGAGGTCAAGAATCTGAACCCTTCCAGAAAGACCTTCTTGTATCTCTAGAGAACATTCTCATGCTCACTAAGGAGGTGGCCAAGAAGGGCCCTGTGCTCCAGGAGGAGCAGAGGTTGCATATGCTGGACTGGCTTCAATGGGAATGGGCAGCTAAAGTCCACCATGCAGTGACTCAGCTCCAGGCCTTGAAGGGTAGTCACATGGAGGCCTGGAGACTCCTGATCCAATACTTGAAGCCCAGGGAAGAGCAAGCAAAGCCCCTTGAAGAGGATCCTGTCCAGCTCCAGCCCCACTGTAAAGAGGGTACAGCAGGAACCATTTCTGAGGGCAGTGTGGATTCTCAGGGTGCTGTTCCTAAAGATACCCCAGAAAGCTCAGTGGGGACCTGTGCTGATGAGCTAGCCACCACCAGGACCACCACAGCAGACATGAGCATGGTAGGCTACTTAGCATCATTCATCTACCTCCATCTGGACCTGCTTGTAACTAAAGACCCTAGCACATTCCAGGGACTTGATGCCCACATGTATAATTTACACAAGGCAGCCAGAACAAGCCGCCTATAAAAGCTAAAGCTTGGGGACCCAAAACTCTGGCTCACATCTCCCTCTGCCACACCCTTAACAAAGCCAGAGAAGCCTCAGTGCCATTTAGACCCCAGCATCCTAGTCTTACAGAGGGCTAATGAATGCATCCATACAAAAATACTTTCCTTCCTTTAGCATCTAGTCTTTGTCCTAAAACTCAAGCCTAAGCTTTTCATGTACTTTAGTGGAATTTTTCCTTATCACTTTGGCTGAACTTTGCTCTGAATGGCAGTACCCAGGTTGCTTATCCACTTTGACCTCTGCAGATGTCACCTACCTGCTCAAAGGACAAGAATACAACTAGCATCACTGTAGTAAAGGAGAAAATGATTTATTAGAAAGATACTAGGTCTGTTAATACCTCCCTTACACACTTGGTTACTTCTAGGGCAACACAGGACACTTAGCCACTAAGGATTTGAAAGATTTTGTGTATTTATACTGACCATAACCAAAGCCATACAGTCTCATGCAGTAGCTAACTTTATTCAGAGCATCAGTTTATACTCTAAGGGCTAAGAAGGTCACATGAGTTAAGCCCTCATGCATTCAAGCTCTCTACAAGCACAAGGACAGGCTGCATGTGGCAAAATCATGTTTTTTTCATACAGATATATAAACAATAACAATAGCCATCTTAATGAATAATTATTGCCTCTTCACTGAGGGGCAAGAAAGCACACTCCAAGGGCAATTCTGTGTTTTTGAAAAAACCAAGGTTACAAGACTCTTGTCTTGTTTTTCTTGGGGCTTTCTCACAAGCACTCAGAATTCTCTTTGCATGACAATCCAGGATTTTATAGATGAGTCACCTCATCTACAGAATATCCCAAGGGTACTTCCCAAGATAAAACTGATCACACCACACCATGCTTTACCCTTGCCCTTATTCTTCTTCTTTTTTTTTCCTCATCAAAACGTCACTTCCACAAAAGGGGACCCTGGGACCAAAGTATCAGGGAGAACAACATACCATTCTGCAGTGCTCCAGGCTTGCCTGCTCATCTCTTAGTCTTATAAATGTGAACAGCTTGCAGCTTCCTTCTCCTCATCTCTGGTTCTGTTCTCCAGAGAGTCTTTAGCATGCACTTAGAGTCGCCCACTCACTTACTTGCCTTCTGTTTCTGTCAATGCACCAGAAGCATCTCCCACAGCTGCAAGGCAGGGTGACAGGGCAGGGTGATGTTGGCCACTCAGGTCAGAAGCTCTGAGAACAAGACACCACCACACTCTTTAAGCTCCATTCTCACTCCTGAGGGGACACCAGCAGGAAGTGCTTCGCTTCTGAAGTCTCTAACACAAAGCTTGGCATCAGGTCTAGATTTAGACGCTTAGATTCGCTGGTAGGTTGTTTAAAAGGCCATTTCCTAGTTTCCTCACCATATTAGTTGAGGTTTGTATTGCTGCGATAGCATCATGACCAAGTCAACTTGAAAATGAAAGTATTTAATTGGCCTTATGGTTTCAGAAGGTTAGGATCCATGATGGTCTGCCATCATGGTAAAGGTACGGTGGCAAAAACCTTGGAGAGCTCACTTCTTGATCTGCAAGTAGGAGGCAGAGAGCACACTGGGAATCGTGGTTGCCTTTTGAAACCTCAAAAGTGACACATTTAGTGACACACATATCTCCTTCAACAAGGCCACACCTCCTCACCCTTTCCCACAAGTTCCATTAACGGGGGACCAAGTATTCAAACACATGAGCTTATGCAGACCAGTCTCATTCACATCTGCACACTCACTCTTAACTCCAGACCACCATGTCCCTTCTCCATGGTCTTTAGACACTGCTGTTGAATTCTTTGTCAACAACTCTCAATTATTTCCTTTTTTTTTTTTTTTTAACCTATCCTGTCTCCTCAACTCCTGACAGGCTGGCCAGTGGTCCTATCTAGAAAAAGCCTCTGTTCATCACCAACCAACTCCCTGTGTTTTTCTTTAAAAATGATTTTTAAAACCAATTAAGGGAGTAGGGGAAGGCTCAGTTGACAAACATTAGGACACAAGCATTAGGACTTAAACTCTGTTACTGGATTCACCCATAGGTTCCACACTTGCAGTCCTGGCATAGGGGAGGGAGAAATGGGCAAATCCCTGGTTGGCTAACCTAACCTGATCAGAGAGTTCCAGCCCAATGGCAGGTCCTGTCTCAAAAAACAAAGTAGACAGCTCCTAAGGAACACTGGCCTCCATCTGTGTGTGAACACAAACTGACAGACAGACAGACAAACAGACAGACATACACACACAGAGACAGACAGACACACACAGAGGGAGAGAGACAGACAGACAGACAGACAGACACACACACACACACACACACAGAGAGAGAGAGAGAGAGAGAGAGAGAGAGAGAGAGAGAGAGAGAGAGGCAATTAACATCCGCATTGCAGTTTAGAGGCCTGAGTATTAGAAATTGTGTTGTTCTAAACCTCTAACTCAATGCCTTCCTTCAGCACCAGAGTGGCAGCCTATCTCTGCCTCCTGCTCAGATGGACCAGACTGCTCCAGAGGATGGCAGTACAGACAGTGAGAACAGGATCACCCAGATCACACAAGAGATGGCCACTGAAGTGCTCCTGATGGCTCAGAGCTTGAGGAAGAGAGGGCGAGTCCTGGTACTTGGTCTTCTTCAGGTCATGGTGGTGGGTGGTTGGTCATCACTGTCATTCCCAGACAGTGCTGAAAGTTAAGGTCACACTGAAGACCTGATCAGTACCCTATCTCTGAAAAGCTCATCTCACCTATCTTCCCTTCGTCTTTTTGGCTTGGCTACTATAGTTTTATCAGTGATGACAAGGAAGGTAATTTTGCCAAATTTGGAATGTAGGAAAATTAGTAAAATCAAGGAGTCACTCATTCCCCAGAATGTAGCAGTGAATTGGTTAACCGCTTTGGCTCCCAGCAGGTCGAATGCACACTGCACCCACCTAAGAGCTCTCTGGATTTGAGAATGAAAGACATACATATGCCAGCTAATTTTGATATGCCTTGACTAGTTCAATGGCTGGGCACTTTGGCTGTCCAAGTAGTCATTAACTAATTCACTACAGATAGCGCCAACATGGTAGGCAAGAACTCACTTTTAAAAATTAATTGGAGAATCCCAAATGGAATACATATGCACCATGATGTGAGTTTAGGAGTAGGGAAGAACTGATTTCTCAACAAGCTGAGCCGAGTCATGTGGTTCCCGCACAAAGACTAGAGCAAAGGAACACAGCCACTGTGGAGATTTACTCTGGGTCCTTCTCAAGGTTTCTAGCTGCCTCAGAGAGTTTAATCTCAGGTGCTGGGAACCCCTGTTGTGTAGAGACAGATAGGCTGCCTGGGGACAGACATTCACACTGTAAATGCTGTCTGCTTTCTACGAGCAAATAATCAAAGATTGGGGATAAATAAAAGTTGATTTGTTTTTGAGGATGGACAGGTAATTGCTTAAATGTTCTTAAGTATACCTGGAATAAAGAAATCCAGGTCTTGATCTCAAACGTAGGAAATAAAGGCAAGGAGGGAGAATAGAAGGAATGAGAAAAATATATTAAAAGAAATTTGAAAAAGTCTATGCCAGGGCAAATACTCAGATTCTACACAGGAGTTCTGGGATTGCTCAGCCTGGTATGACAAAAACAGAGCCTGGAGATAGGCTTATACGGCAAGCAGAAGGGAATTTAATTAAAGGTGAGTGCATAGAGGAAGAAATTATTGAGGCTTTTCATCTTAAATTATAGGGGATAAGTGGAAAAAATTATCTCAGACAGATAAAGAAACTTATGTTAACTCAAGTTACATAAAGAGAAGGGGACATATGTGTCTACAGAAATATTTATCTACATAGAAGAGAGGGTTGAAATATACTTAGATGAATAAATGAGGCTTGATCTTAAATTATAGATCAAAAAGCAGTGGGTAGGAAACCTAACCTATCTCAGATAGTAGAGACTTAGGCCTTGAGCTCAGTATTAAAAATTAATCATGTAAAAAAACCAGGAGATAGTGGAGGAGCACTATCTCAACAGATAATATTTGTTTAGATTGCTTTAATTGCTTTGAGTTGCTTAATTATCAAGATGAAAATGATTATAATTTTGATGGTATTGATATTAAAAATCCTTTGGGAGAGCAGTTGTGCTATTAATTTAATTCATTCTATACCTTTAATGATTTTCGGTTACTGTAGCAAGAACATGCTATTTTGGGAGAGAGGCTCTGTATGTGTGTTAACAGGTAAGGAGAGGCAGCTTTGGATCCCTTCCAGAGTGATATGGATCAGATATGATGGGGGGGGGGGGCAGCACGGGCTGGGGAAGACTCCCTCAAGATCCTGGCTACAGAAAAGAAAAACGTGAGAAAACCAAACAGGATAGGTAACTTGATCTGCTGATTCCTCAACATGAGAACAGCCCAGTAACTGGCTTAGACATAAAATGTCTCTAACCAAAACTTCACTAAAATGAGACAATAAATCTTGTTGGTTATGGAATCCTTAAGATTCTTCACACCCTTCTTCATATGGCATGAATGAAGATTCTACACTTGGTTATTGAAAAAATTAACTCATAAAAAGAGTTGTCTTTCACCTGCTTAAACAAGAAGCAAAATTTCATCCTTAGCTGATCTATGCACCTTGTACAATCCATACAGATATCTTATTAGTACTAAAATTTTGGTACTAAATGGAAGCTGGGTT
The DNA here is from genome assembly GCA_019843815.1 of Montemys delectorum. Lineage (NCBI taxonomy): Eukaryota > Metazoa > Chordata > Mammalia > Rodentia > Muridae > Montemys > Montemys delectorum. The sequence continues at coordinate 16,933 of JADRCD010224441.1, read as the reverse complement.
GCCTGGCTTTCCTCAACCCCCACACAAGGAAGGAGATTGTTTCTTTTCAGTCATGTTTTTTCCAATGCAAGAGAAAGCCCTTAGAGCTGGCTCAGGAGATGCTGTTCAAGCTAAAATGAGTACACTGCCATGCAGAAGTCAGGTGAGCCAAGAAAGCTTGGGGCAAGCATTGTGTTTTGTCCCTCAGGAGAAACTTAAGAAGGCAGTGTTTTCCTACTTTTAACACTTTTATTTCTGATATAGACCAAAGGTCAGCTCATTGCCTCTGCCAGGAAAGTCTCAGTGTCTGGAAAAAACTTCACCAGACTCATTCGCATCATTGCTAAGAACTGTATAGATCAGAGATGTTCCCAGGAGCTTCTGTGTATGGTGGAGCAAATTCAAACCATGAGCAGCCAGCTCAGCATCATCTCCAGGTAGGAAGCATCTTGGGGGAGAACGGCTAAGTTTTTATGCGTGGGGATGGAAGGGGAGTCATGTGTATATGTTTAATGATTTACTGTTCTAGCGTGGACACTGGTTACTCCCCCATTTAGAACGCTGGTCCTTACTTCAGTGGCACTACTGTGCTCACAATACTTTAGGTGCTCACAATACTTCATGTGCAGTTAGCCTTTTTTTTTTTTTAAGATGTATTTATTTATTATATATAAGTATACTGTAGCTGTCTTCAGACACACCAGAAGAGGGCGTCAGATCTCATTAAAGATGGTTGTGATTCACCATGTGGTTGTTGGGATTTGAACCCATGACCTTTGGAAGAGCAGTTAGTTCCCTTACCCGCTAAGTCATCTCTCCAGCCCCACCAACTATCTTTTAAAACATGGTGCACAGTGACACTTTGGACAGTGACAGACTTTGTATGTGATTGTGGTTCTATAAGATTAATTATGTAATGACAGCACAGACATCTTAGTTTGTGGAGGTACACTCTGTGACGTTCATACAAAGACAAAATCACCTGACACTTCAGTTCTTAGATGGATTCCTGTCCTTGATTCCTGGGCTGTATATTAATAGCAATCAATCAGGCTGGGCATAGGGGCCATATAATCTCAGCACTTGGAAGTAGAGACAGGAGGATCAGGAGCTCAAGTCTACTCAGGATACCCAAGACCCTATCTAAACAAACAATACAATGAGTGAAAAGAGGAGAACCACCAGCAGGAAGCATGTGTTAAGGTTAGCCCATTTATCAACTGGAGTCGATAATCCCATAATCCTATAATCCCTACAATCCCAGCATTTAAGAGGTAGAGGCAGAAGTTCAAGGCCATCCTTGGTTACATAGTGAGCTTGAGGTCTGCTTTGGCTACATGAGACTGTCTCACAGCATCATCCCAAAGTACTAAGCCATTTAATATGTCTCAATTCTGGAGATGAGTCGTTTCCATTAACTGCCTCTCTGTAACATCTCTCCTGTTGATATACATTACACATCATAAAAGAATTATAAAAGTTTTAGTTCAACCTGAGTCCATCAGATCCTGCAGTGGCACACTGACTAATAATAAGGTCTCACTGTGACAGTCTTACCTACAGTAAGGCTTGGGTGGTAAAACTACTGTCAATTGTGAATGAAAGATTTAGATATGATACTGGACACCAAGACAGACATGGTTCCCTGAGGTTGCGAAGATTTAATGCCATGGACAGACAGACAACAGCATAGCAGGGGCTGTGAAGATAGGAATAAGAGCCCAAACAGCAGAAAGTGGGAGTCTCTTCTTACACCTTTCATAGCATGAGCCTACAGCCAGGCTGGTTCTCAGGCAGGGGCAGGAGCAGGGAAGGGAGTTCGCAGCAGGATGGGTGGTGCCAATACTCACTTTGATATAAGCTCACTTCCTCAGTGTGTGATCCAAGTCCTAGCATCCAGAAGTCTGTTAGCAAGGGACCCACACAGCTGCTAGATTCTTACATTACATTCACATTAGTGAAAAATAAAAATAACATTGCTCAAACCAATATTGATTTTTTACATTCTGTTTATTCATTTATTTAGTGTACATACACAAGCATGTCCATGCCAGGGAACACATGTAAAAGTAATAGAACAGCTTGTAGGATGGCTCAGCAGTTAAGAGCACTGGCTGCTTTTCCAGAGGATCCAGGTTTGATTCTCAATACCCACAACTGTAACTACAGATCCAGATGATTGGCTCATTTTGGATACCAGGCACACATGTGGCATATGTGTATACATGCAGGCCAAATGCCCATATATATATAAATAAATATTTTAAAAACAGTAATAAAACTTGGAAACTGTTCTCTAGGAAATATTTCAGATATATAATCATCTCAAGATTAAATGCCAATATTTTTTTCTATTTAAGACATAGAGCTGGGCAGTGGTGGCACACACTTTTAATCCTAGCACTTGGGGAGCAGAGACAGGCAGATTTCTGAGTTCGAGGCCAGCCTGGTCTACAGAGTGAGTTCCAGGACAGCCAGAGCTACACGGTCTCGAAAAACCAAAAAAAAAAAAAAAAAAAAAAAAAAGACATAGACATAAAAATGACCACCACAAGCAAATTAGATTTTATACTCAAAATGAGACACTTCTCCCACCCCCAGACACAAGAGGCATAGGGCCAAGCAGGGAGGGCTACACAAGAAAACTTACCTGTGTCAAATGGCAGGAGCTGAGGGAAACAGACAAAAGCATTCCCCGTGGTTCTCACATGAATGAACACACAAGGCCAAATGAGCAGGCTAAGCATATGCAGGAGGGATAGTTGAATATGGAAGGTCTGCTTGCAGGTAAGCCATTCACTCACAATTTCTGAGAACTGCTGAGCCCTAAAGAAGGCAGTCCCTCCAGTATCAGCCAAGTCCTGAATACAGTGTGTACTAATTTTATGCATGTTTCGATGGCAGTTGGAGTCTGTCCTGTGACCTTTCCAGTTATTACCATTAGCAGCATGCTCTTGTTTTTGCTACAGATGCTGTATGACTTACCTTTTCTTGGCATTAAAATAAGATTTTCATTTAAAAACGCTAAATTAATCCCTTAGAACAGTCTTCCTGTGGAATAGAAAGGTACCTCAGGTGGCAACGTGCTTGCCCACATGTGTGTGAAGAGGACCCGAGCTTGGTTCCCAGCACTCATCTAAAAGCTGGGTGTGGTGGTGCATATTTCTAATCCAGCTGAGAAGGTGGACACGAGGTTCCTCACACCTTTACCGCTCTAGCTAAACCTGTAAGCAGCTCCAGGCTCAACTAGAGATGCTGTCTCAAAAAAAAAAAAAAAAAAAAGTGGAAAGCAATTGAGGAAAACACCTTACACTGATCTTTGGTGTGAGTGTGTGTGTGCCAGCACACATATACACACATTCACACTCACACCCCTCTGAACATTCTCATCAAGGCATCTCAGCTCTCTATATGGGGCTTGTCCTGCAAATTCTGGTATTTACTGGTGATTGTCTTTTAACCTGGGATAAAGATTTCTTTCTCTCCAAATGCTCCCAGTGTAAAGGCCTCCCTTATGAGAAGCAAGTCCTCTGAGGAGCTCCTTGTGGACAATGCACAGCGGCTCCTCCAGGCTGTCTCCAAGACTGTGAGGGCTGTGGAAGCTGCCTGTCTTCGGGTGAGTGCCACAGGGACCTGGCAAATGGCAGGCTGTCAGGAGGATACCTTCTCTTAGCTTTTCAACTCTACCCCTTCCCTAACCCAGTCCCTTCTCTTCCTGTGTTTTATTTGCTTGATTTCTAGGGATCAGCTTTAATCTTATCACTTCTTCAGCTATATTGAGTCCTCAGATGAGCCTACCACAGCATTCTGTGCAGCTTTTGCTCTCTTGTCTCCAGGACTCCCCTTTGTTTGTTTAGTTAGCTGAATACATTTTTGTTTTTGAGGTAAGATCATAGATAGCCTATTTCTGGCTTTGAACCCAATATATAGCTCAATTTGACCTTTAACTATCACAAAGCCTGGATTTATTTATTTATTTATTTATTTATTTATTTAATGGTTTTTCATCTTTTGTAGGATTTGTCATTTACCTATGCAATTTTGTCCACAGTTCAATTAAAAGTCATGAAGATATTAATTGTAGGTGGTTTTTAAAAATCTTCTTTTCTGATAACATGGCTCAGATCTGACTTCAGTTGATTTAGGGGATTTGGTTTTTATTTCTTGACAGTGGGTCAAAAGCACAGGAGTGTTTTGTCTCATAACTTTCTATTAGAAACCTGACGTCACATGTAGATTTGTAGATACCAAGTAAGATATCTCTACCTACCTATCTAACTATCTATCATATACCTACCTATCTATCTATCTATCTATCTATCTATCTATCTATCTATCTATCTATCTTCCAAGCACCTAGTGTAGGAGATGAGGCCGGCTATCTTGTCAGGCATTGGCTTGAGCTGGGGTTTTATTGTTGAGATCACTATGAGGGTGTCGGGCTTGCTAACCTTAATTTGTGTTTAGTTTACTGTCCTTTCCTCAGTGGCTGGGGGCTTTTTCAATAAATGGACAGATCTTGGGAGTAATTATGCCTACGTGACAAGAGTTGCTCCTGTCTCCAAAGTCTACATCTCAAACAGATGTTCTCAGTCCCCTGACCCAGCCTGAGCCTTCCTCAGGAGCATCAGAGGAGACCTTGACAGCAGACCCTGAGTGTACAAGGACCTTCCTTTTGAATGGGTGCTGTGCTCACACTAATCTACATTTGGAAGTTAGCAAATTGTTAATTTTATTTTTCAGTCCTGGAGGTCAAAACCAGTGTCCTCAAGATGCTAGGAAGGTACTTTACTACTGAGCTGCATCAATGCCCCTTTTAAATTGTTTCTCCAAAACTCTTACTCAGTTACATAGCTGTCCTGCCTCCCACCCACACTGAGTCTTATGTAAACCAGTGCTATTCCCATCTCTCCTCAGAGATGACTGCTTTCCAATACATCTGAAGTTGGAGAACTTCAAACTCAGCTCACCATTAGATTAAAAAAAAGCATAATTTTGTGTATTGTCTCACTTTGTCTCATTGGGGTGAAAACAACACTTTTTCTGGCTTCCCGTATCTTAAATGACAGCTGCAGATGGACAGTGTTTGAATGTCTAAAAGAATACTTCCTCTGGGTGTTAACACCAGGACTCTGAATATGGAAGCAGGCAGATTTGAAGTTCAAGATTATCTTTAGGTACACAGCGAATGGGAGGCCAGTCAGGGCTATGTGAGACCTTGTCTCAAAGCAAAACAAAACCCAAACAAAAACACATTAAATAAGTAAGAAAGAGAATTCTTAGGCTTACCTCTGTCCTCATCACTCGCCCAGGCCTGGCTGTTCTCCTTCAGACCTGAACTTAATTTCTATCTCCTCTGAAGGGATAGAGCACCTCCACTGTATGGACACCTCTCCACTCATGGACTTATGCCCCTATAAACCCACCGTGGATTGAAAATACAGTTAAGTCATAAATACATTGGCCAGACATGGTAACTCACACCTGTAATCCCATTGTCTCGAGGCTGAGGGAAGAAGATTGGAAGTTGAAGACCAGACTGGGACAGAGTCATAAGGCCTTGTCTAAAAAAGGAAAAGAAGAGAAAAAAGCTAAACAAAATACAGATGACGCATTAATAGTTTAACCTAATTTTTAAAAATTGCTTTTTATTTTCTGAGTATGAATGCTTTGCCTGCAGGTATGTCTGTGTACCATATGTGTGCTTTCCCCTCAGAGGTCATAAGAGGGCATCAGATCCCCTTGGAACTGGAGCTATAAATGACAGAGCCAGCATGTGAGTGCTGGGAATCTAAACCAGGTACTCTAGAAGAGCCAAAGCTCTTAACTGCTGAGTCATGGCTCCAAGCCCTCACCTAATAAGAACAGCTTAAGACAAAGCTGAAATATTGTGAATTGGTAATCATAAGTCAAGGACCATCTATAATATAGACTAAATCATACCCAGTTTCCTGTTTTAGTTCTTTGTGTGTGAGATGCAAACAGGAAGAATTTGGATGGGGAGGGAAAAATTATTTTTCAGTATGTATGGGTGCTTTGGCCTGTATGTATGGCTGTGTACCACATGTATGCCCAGTGTCCAAGGAAGCTAGTACAGAGCACTGGATCCCTTGGATCAGGAGTTAGAGGTGCTTGTGAGTTGTCATATGGGTGCTGTGTCCCCAGGAAGAGCAACCAGTGTTCTTCACTGCTCAGAGTGAATTTAGAAGAACTGGCTATGTTTTCAGAACATTTCAATGGGATAAATCTAAAACCTTTTGTTCTACTTCTCATCTCCTTTTAGAGTGGGTGGTCTCCACTTGCCTTCAAACATAATAGTTTGATGGTGTAAAACAAGAGCTGTCATAGCAGAAAGGCAGCCCTAACACTCTAGGAGGAACCTTGTAAGAGCAACTTCCAAACTGGTGACCCTGAAAACGTGTCCAGCATCCCCAGTCACTCCTGAGTATAGACTTCAGCACTGATCTGGAGAAACCTTTCACTCTTGCAGGGTTTGAGATGGCCTTCCTCAGATCCAGAGGAGCTAGAAGTCGCTGCCTTTTGCACACAGTGGAAGAGGAAACTACTACAACACCGACTTCAAGAAGCCTCAAACCAAGACTGTGATGAGCTGGGTTTACGAAAAACGAGCACAAGGAAATTCCCAGCCTTGGTGGCCTTGGTCCAAGAAGCATTGCGAGGCTGAGGAATGGTCTCCCAGTCAGCCTGTGTTGAGCAGAACTTTGGCAGCTTGTGTAGCCTGCCTCTCGGGCTGAATCTGAGACAAAGGTATGTGAGGCCAGGGCTTGTGCTTTACAGAGCTTCCCTGACAGCATTCCTGGTTAGACTTAACATTCACTGGTGTAGACTTATCAGGAAATGCTCCTGTCTTTCTGTAATACAAACAAAAGGATTCTAAAAAGAGCAGCAGACACTGAAGTGAAGGTGCTCTGAAGAGAGTCAGGTCTGTTTGTTTCCAGTTTGTCCCATCCGTTCTTTCACTCTTCTGCTCATTGTCTTTTAAGCCACTTTATTAGTTCACATAGCACATCATTCATACACTTAAAGTATATCCCTTAATGGTTTTTAATGCTCACAGAGTTATGCAAGCATCAACACAGTAAGGCAGTTCTAGAATATTCCACTCATGCCCAAGAAAATTTATCTAATGGTCTTCTCCTCTTACCCTGGCCTAGTAGCTGTTAATAACTTTCTGTATTTTTATTTCATAGATTTGTCTAGACTGGACACTTAAAGTATTTTTTCTATGGCTTGTTTACATGCTTCAAATAGATTTTGAAAGTACATTTGTATTGGCACTTCATTTCTTCCTATTTTAGAGACATATCACATCTTACTTACCTATTCAGCAATGGCTGGGCATTTGGGTTCTTTCCAATTTTGACTATTATGAATAAAATTACTATGAACTTAAGTTATTGAGCTTACTGGAATAGCACTGTGGATACTTCTGCATTATTCTTTTTTTCTGTCAAATACTTAATTACATTATGTCTTTCAGTTCCTATTCAGTTAATTTGTACCCTGATTCTCTCCCATATTATTATTATTAGTGGTTCATTAATTTTAATAAACTTCTTAAACAAGCATATTTTGAGTTCATAGATTTTTCTTGTATTGTTTTTTATTTCCTACCTCACTCATAGCTGTTTAAGGAAGAATGACAAGCCCTGTTACTTAATTATGACCAGAGCAGAAGTCCCATTGGGTAGGTTTAATGTGTAGGAAGCGAGTGCAGAGCTGAACTTGAACAGAACCTAAATGCTTGGAGAAGGAAATCCTTAGAGGAAGGAGAAAACAAATTAAGATTTAATGGTGAGAAATTAGAGAGACTCGTTACTATAACATAAAAAGTATAAATATAACAATGCAGCTCTCAAAATGATACAGGCAGTTGCCATTGCTACCAACCAGGACGACACAGATATGGACACAGAGAACCAAGCTGGAATTGACTTGGAAGCTTCCTTCTGGCTAGAATTCATATTGCCTGGTGGTGCTATATAGACTGTGAAGGGAGAAACACCATCAACAATCACACTCAGATTCTAAGAGCTTCAATACTGATTTCCTGGCAAGATTTGCCTACTGGTGCAATAGTGACATGAATGTTCAGGCAGTAACCAATTGTTTCCTGACTGGATCTGAGAATTGTTCCACAAGATAGACTATGAGCCTGATATTGTAGAACTGGTCCAAACTGTATGTTTATGTGGGTCACCGGCGCTATAAGGAGTCTACTACTGATGTTTTGCCAACATGTAGTTAACCTACGTTATAAATATTTGTGTTTATACCCATAGATTATTTGTATAGATCTTAGCCTTGGTGAGAGAAGCCTATTCTGGCAGAGGGCAATGATCAAAGCAGGGACTCAAAACTAGCCAAAGTGTTGGAATAAGTGACTGATGAGTGCTTGGCACCAAGGGGACATCTGTGTCACCTCCTCTGAGGCCCAAGGAACATCAAGAAAGATGGGTAGAACTGTGAAAACTAAGCATGGAGAAAAGTATGCTGGGCTACTGAATATGACACAGCCATTACACCAATTTAGCAAGACCAGGTGACCAGTGAGCTCCAGAGAGCTTCGTGTCTCTTCCTCTCCGGTGTCAGTTTTATTGGCAGGTGCCACCATGCCTGGTTTTCACGTGGGTGCTATGGATTGGAACTCAGATTCACACACACCAGTACAGCAAGTGTTGAGCCAACTCCCCAGTCCTGCAACTGTTCTTGAGTTAATGAATTAGCATCTTGTAGATGTGGAATGGGATACTCAGTTACAGCCTGAATGCCACTATTCAGACAGAAGAGAGGCACCAGAACTAGACCATGCTGGCTCTCAACAAAGCAGTTTCTGATTATTAGATTAACTTCTCAACAATTAAATCCAGTGCTTTTGTAGGTTCCTATAAGGTTATGAGCACATGACCACTAAACAGACTAGGGCAGAAACCAGAAACCATCTTAGAATGTTCCCTGACTTTGGAGGGCTGCTGAACATCTCCTGCTGCAATGAGATCTCATTTTGATACTAGTGAGTTCCTGTAGTTCATTTTCTAGCAACCTGTCAGATTCACATCTTCTAGGCTGAGTCAACCTATAACCTGTACACTGCAAACATCCAAGGACAGCAATGAATAAAGCTCAAACAAACCCATCAACTTAACATTGTTTGGTTGTGTAGTTCTCCACTGCAAACTCTGTAGATGACATGATATCACAATGTCAAAAGAATGGACGTCTGAAAGCTCATGTAATAGAGGCTTCCTAGAATGAACTCAGAGGCAGGAAGTAGCTTTAACTGCTGCTAATCTATACAGTTATATAAGGCATAATTTCTCTGAACAAAGGATTTTCTCAAGAGCAATGAGCTGGTTCCTCCTTTTTCAGGAAGGCTTGGGATGAGCTTCTTTCATAAACTCTTGTATGTGCACAAGGCTCCTCTTTAAATGCTGGAATTAAAGCAACACAGCACACTTCCAGATGCACACTGTTAGGAATGCTTCTAATTTAAATTCAGAGAATAGAGATTCCAGGACAAAAACACTACAAAAACAGTGCCATGGCAGAAAATCCCAGTTAGAAAACTAATTACTAAATTAAGAAAAATCACAATTCTGCCTTTTTCAAGTGATTTGTTAGCACAAAGTATACCCTTGGTTGTATTCTTTGAACAAATTAACAATTTAGTTATTGGTATATATAAACCTTCCCAAATGAAATAGTATAAGCAGAATTTCTCCAAAATTTGACATACAATTTGGGGAAATGAAATAATAACACTGGAAACTTCAAACAAAATACTTTGTTCTAAGTAGGAATAGCCTGGGTTTTAGGCCAGATAGATGTTGTTGGGGATCTGATGATAAGCAGACAGCCAAGTCTGGACATTTTTTTCCCCCCTTTGTTTTTTTTTTTTTTTTTTTTTT
>JADRCD010224440.1:52885-78851 GCA_019843815.1 Montemys delectorum | reverse complement strand
CTCTCTCTCTCTCTCTCTCTCTCTCTCTCTCTCTCTCTCTCTCTCTCACACACACACACACACACACACACAGATAAAGAACACAGTTGAACAGAAGAAAACTGTTTATCTAAAAGAAACCAGTAACATTACTGTAATTTTAAATGAAAAATTGGATAACACTGTCTGAGTTCATAATAAATGTGCTGCAAAAATGGACTGTGAGGAGCAGGAATTTATGTGTACATTAGGCCTTTCCAAATGCAAATAATGAAAACACAAGATGAGTAATAGGTCAAGTGTATAAATTAAATAGTGTTTAAGCACTTTATTAACTTAATTTTTGTTTTGCACCTGTAGTTTAAATTCATAGTAGTCTAAGAGTAAATTCTAGCCCTTGCTTTAAGTGCTTACAACTTACAGGTCTGGGGGCAGTCGGCACTTCAGACACTCAGAACAGTTGATCAAATGCATTGTTCTGAAGATTTTTTTTTTCTCTTATGGCTTATGAATGGTGCTCCAAAAGAGGGGGAAAAAGACTAAAAGAGAAGACTCCAGCACTGCAGGCTGCCAGTAGAAAGATACCATGTTTCAGAAATGGTATTTCCGGTCATCTGGTTGCCTTGATCTCTTCTGTCAGGATCTCTTCTTCACAGTTCCGGGTTTGTGGGAACAGAGTAGACGGGATATATTTTTATGTGACGCTGATCGTATTACGGTCTCAAGTGTTCACCATATCATCTGTAGAAATAAACCTCTGGGATTAACATCTGGATGACATGGCATGACTGACTTGATGAGGTGCCCCCGAAGTGATGGCAGTTGATTTCAGAATACCTTCCATGATTGCCACAGTCTATTTCCCCCAGAGAAATGGTTGATATTGTTGTTGTTCTTGCAGAGGCACCATCAGGGTTGTTACATCACCGTCTTCTCATCAGTTTTAACTAATAATCCTGCAAAGGGAAACATGAGATCGGCAAGTCCTGGATAAACTGAGTGTTAGTGTTCCCGCCCACAGTAACTTTTGATGAGCATCTGTTGCCTTTTCCTGATGCCATTCTCACATACGATGCTCCAGTGGAAGGGTTTTCACCTCTCGTATCCTGAAACGTGTGCACACATGTACTGACTGTGTCCTTTAGCAACAGGTTGACACAGCAGAGTCTTTTCTATACTCCTGTCTTCAGATAAGGACTAATATAAGGCATGACTTGTAGAGCAGCCTGGATGGCTTGGCATGTTCTTGTTGTATCCAATAAGCAGAAAGTTCACAACTCTGAGAAGTTGTTCCTGTGACTGTGAGGCAAAATCACCAGTTCTGACAGCAAAATGCTCAGTAGTTACATAGCAGTACTAATAATAGCTTTAGACACATAGTGTTCATATTCTTAAATTCTTAAATATGTCTTTTTATCAATTTTTCTTTTAGTTTTAGATTATAACATATTATATTACTTTCCCTTTCATTTTCTCCCTCCAAACCCTCCCATATACTCCTTCTTGCATTCTTTCAAATCCACGGCCTTGTTTTTCATTACTTGTTACATGCATATGTGGATATGCCTGTGTGTACACACACACACACACACACACACACACACAAATACACACACATGTGCGCACACACACACAAATACACACACATGTGCGCGCACACACACACACACACACTTCTATTTTTATTTTTTCCTTAAATACATAAGTGCCACCTGCTCAGTCTGTATAATGTAACTTGTATGTATGTTTTAAGGGCTAGCATTTTGGTACTGGATAGCCAGTTGGTGTGCTCTTTCTGAGGGAAGACAGTTACTCCTACTCCGAGCATTCCTCTGTTGCCTGTGGTTTTTTATGTAGGGTCGAGGCACCCTGGTATTTCTCCTTTGCTCTGTCCACTTTGGCATGGGGATTGTTGTTGTCCTTGGACAGCTTATATTTAAGCAGTCATATTGACTACTGAGGGGGACACAGCCTCACAGCAAACCCCCTGATCTGGCTCTTAGCAATCTTCCCAACCCCTCTGCTTTAGTGTTCCCTGACCTTTAGGTACAGGGCTGTTTTGTAGATGTCTCCATTTCAACTGGGTTCCACAACTCCGCTTTTTGTTTGTTTGTTTTTTTCGTTTTGGTTTAAAAAGACAATCTTTTAAGTGAGTGAATGTTTTTAAACTGTCAGGCAAACAAAATTCAAGACATAAAGCTTGTTAAGGTCTGGATTCTTGCTTTTTTGCATTCTTTTTGAGATTTAAATATATTTCTCCTTTTCCCTTATTTAGTTTTGCTTCTCTGTGTTAGCATGGCCAACTAAAGAACTATCTAACACAAGGCAGCATGGAGTGTCAACAGGTTCAAAGTTTACCTGTGTGTTGGACATCTAAAACCACTTCAAGTTTAAGTGGCTCTAAGTCTCTGTGATGTGTAGGGTAAATGTACTGCTGAACAGAATGCTTCTCAGCCCCCAAGAACACCCAGGGCCTTAGATTGGGATGCCTATCCTGTTGTTCTCCTTGCTAAGGATTAGTGGAGGGTTTGAGCTTATCAGCATTGCCAATACCTTACTTTTCATGCTGAGCAATGTCTCTGCTTCCCTCCAGACCTAGACAAAGCCTTTTATTTTCTTTAAAGAGGTTCTAATGAGGAAATTACCTCCACTCCACCCTTTTAAACTTTAGCAGACACACATTCTGCGCTCTTAGATAAGGGAATAATTTTCCATGTTATTACTGAGGTCAGAATTTCTGAGAGTCAGTAGAAATGGGTAACTAAATAGATGACCTTTGACTGTTCTGCTGATAGAGATTAGTGTGTAGAAACTCGAGTAAAAGTGACTGGAAAGGCTGGGTGGAGAATGCTTCGTTGTGTATTGTATATTAGAGCAGTAATTTTTTGTGAGTTTAACTGAAGTGGTAGCATTAAACAGTATTAACTTGAGTAAACATGTAACTTAACACTCATTTACAGTATGCTAACCAACTAAAGAGTTCTGTAACAAACATATTTCGTGTAAAGTTATCACCAAATACACATCTACTTATCAGTTCTTTTCCTGGTATTAATATTTGTTGATAATTTTAAATTTTGATTTATGCTTGATTTGTTAGAAGAAAAGCTTTTTTTAGTACGCAGGCCTGTGCTTTGAGAGTTTAGTGAGAGTTTTCAAGGTGCAGAACCTATTCTACACTCCACCTTTACTGGCAGACTAACCTCAGGGTATCTTTGGGCCTTGTCCTTGTCACATATACTGCTTTCTCATCTTGGTGGCTGCTAACACAATGTCATTCCCCTTACACCTCACCTGACAGCTGACCTTAATCCTTATTTAGGGAGTAGTTAGCCAACCTGTACAGTTCCGGAACGGTTGGCTCTGCTCTTTCTTTATGATTCCCAGAGAGGTACCGGGCCCAAAAGATTTTGTATGGCATCAGATTTTGCTATTCCTCTAATTTTTATTTGTACTTCCTTCACAAATATATTTTTCACTTCTTTAGAATAAAATGAGCGAATAGTTAACTAAATCACTCTGTGTTGATCATTGTTTTCATTTTATGATAACATTAGCCTATACAGCAACTCTGATAATATCAAATTTGACAGACAGAAGTACAGAGGAACCAAGTGCTGCTCAGCTGGCCCAACTAGTAAGCTGTGGACCTGACACTTAGTAGCATGATTTCAGTTTCCATACTCAGTCACATCATTCCCAATACATACTTTACATATCCATGTGCTGAGGAATCAACTAAGAAGGCATACGCCAGTGCTTGAGCATAAGTAAATGATGATTTAAGGCACATTGAAGACATAGGGCCAGTAACAGTAAGTACATATAATTGTGTTATGTTTTGAGTTCACAGGTAGGTCAAGAAGGAATCCAAGGTAGCAGGAAGATTGTAGAATTAGACACAAAGATTATCAGTCTGTCCTAAAACATAAGAAAATGAGTTTAAGTTTACTACCTCAGACAGTGCCAATGTATTGGCTGGATAGCTGCCTCCATGTCTAGAAAGAGAGCCTGAAGAGGTAGCTCAGTGCTTAAGAATACTAGCTGCCCTTCCAGAGAACCCAGGTTTAGTTTCGAGGTCCCATACAGTGTTTTAGAACTAGCTGTAACTCCAGTTCCAGAGAACTCTGTGCCTTTTTCTAAATCCTGGTTACCAGCCATACATGCGGTACTTATACATGCATGTAGGCAAAATAACCATGAATAAAAATAAAATCAAAATGGGAGAAGAAAAATGGCCCAATGTCTTCATTGTTTAGAACATAGTTAAAGCATCAGGCCCACTCTGAGAAGCCAAAGCATCTTTAGGGTTCTTGAGCCGTGCTTTAAAACCCTGGATATGCCGAATTAAACCAGGAAGACTCCACAAACAACATCTTCAAATTTTAAGTATGGTTGGTATCACAGACTTTTAACTGCTATCATCGGTGTTTCAAGAAGGAACAGTTTTGGTCTTCGGAAGTTTATCTGGGAGAAGTGTCAGAGAATGGCTTTTCCTGGATTCTTGGGACACTCTGCAAGCCAGATTTGGGTTGTGCTTGCTTTCTGCGGAGGTCTTCAAGAGCAGAGCTGGCAGCAGTGCACACGTTTTGTGGGCATCACCTCCAGTGTAGGAAGGCTTCATTGTCAATTTATCTTCTAAGAAGTGCTGGTCAGGGTGAACTATAGCTTCATGAAGGTGCTCGCAGTGCTACTCACAGGTAGTCCTGGTGAATGGAATGCGCGGTGGAAATACTCAAGAGTGTCAAGCTCATCATTTTATTTTGTTTTTCTTTCTTATCATTTTATAATAGTAATAGTTAAGGGGTCAGATGTGAAGAGCAAAGCCATTTAGAAGCTGAGAAGGTAGAAGGATTTAATAACTTAAAGAGGATGACGAGCATATTCTGCCTTGGACTTTAGCAAGGCAGATGTGAAAAAGGCTGTCCTCAGGGTGCTGGTTGTTTATAGGTGGGACCTGTGTTAGGATAGGATGAGGTGGAGATTAGGAGAGAACTCTCAACGGTAATGGGCAATGGGAAGGTCCACGTGAGAGCAATTTTGAGAAAGGGAGCAAGAAATATCTTTAGAGGTTTAGCTTTACTTTCCCTCACAGCTACTGACTCAAACCACAAGTGGGAACAGACCAGCGAATACCAAAAAGAAAGAAGTCAAAAGTCTCAGGCTAAGCCGGGTGGTGGTGGTGCGCACCTTTAATCCCAGCACTTTGGAGGCAGAGGCAGGCGGATTTCTGAGTTCCAGGCCAGCCTGGTCTACAGAGTGAGTTCCAGGACAGCCAGGGCTACACAGAGAAACCCTGTCTCGAAAAACAAAAACAAAAAAAAAAACAAAACAAAAACAAAAAAGTCTCAGGCTTAGGCCTATGTCTTGGATGACCTTGCTCAGAGGGAAACTCCATTTTAACTTGAGTTCTCAGGTTCAGGGATAGAAGAATACTGCATCTATCTGAGTTTATCTATTGATGCATATGTTATATTTTGTGTCAGTATGAGTTTGAGTCTTGACTATCATCAAGTCCCCAAAATATGTTGCCTCAAAGGCCATAGGAGTCTGGTATGCTTTTAAAGTTGTCTCTCTGCTTCCAATACAGACTTAGATTTGCTGATATCTAGGTCCAGGCTGTTCGTACTAGAGGCAGGAAGCATCTGCAGTTAATAGTTGACAGTAAATTACACAAAATAAAACATGGAAAATTTAAGTTAGCAAAGCTGGGGAATTTTTCTATCATTTTCAATTTCTCTACAGATACGGACATAATTAGTGTTTAGGATCGCTGGTGATGGATAAATTACATCTGTAATTCATTCTTGCCATGTTACTGCATTCAGAGAATAATTTGCTTTCAGAAATCATTGCTCATCTAATATTCTAAAATCGTTCTTAGACTGAAAACAAGTTTAGTAGCATGTCCCTATCGAGTAAGCTCTTATATCCATCAGTTTCAGCCTAGAAAGAGGTATTGGAGAAAATCAGCCAAATCCCTTCTTGGTGGATGATGTTGTTTCTTAAAAGATTATTCTCTGTAAGGGGAGGCAACCCAAAAGAAAGATGGAGAAAGAAGAACCATGAAGAAAGAAATACTTAAAGGATTAATTTTTAAATGAAGAATCCTGTTAAGAAAGATTTGTGTTTTGAATGCAATATCCCCACATTGTCTATTTCTCCATGGCTGTGGGATGACTAATGAAATCTAAATCTAGCCATGAGAGAAGATTATCATCATGGTCTTATTTATTGCATTTTTTTTTTCTCTGAAGAACTTTTATTACTAGACATTGCTTCCCATGAATTTTGGCAGAGTTAAAAAACGAAAGGAAATGTCCTTGGAAGAACTCAAATGTATTTACAAGTAACAATCAAAATAAGCAAATCTCCAAATACCACCAAATCTCAAAACTAGAACAAACAAAATCCCCCAAATAACTCTTTAGCCTAGCCTCTAATGAGCTATAAATCATTATTCATATTTAAGAAAAGTCGTTTATATTACAAACAGTTTTACAGTGGGGTCTATTTAAATAGCTTCTGTACTATTTGAAATCTGTGATTGAAGATTAGCTTAATAATACACTATTGAATACAAAGGCTTCAATAGGCAGAGCAATAAATGCAGAATGGTCTTAGTGACTTTATTAGTAGCTACTGTCTTCTGTCATTCCTGCCAAGGATGAATAATGATAGAGAAGAGATTTTCATGAGAAATATCTATTTTAAGAACTAGAGGTTTCAGGGGTGGACTCAGTGGGTCACAACACTAGCTGTAGGAGTGTGAAGACCAGACTCCAAATGTAGATCCTAGAAGCCAGCTGGCAGCCAAGTTAGGTAGAAAGGCAAGCTGGTGGTTCAGTGAGCGACACCGCTGAAAGGCCTCAAGGTGGAGTTTAGCAACTTGGCCTATCTG
Organism: Montemys delectorum; assembly: GCA_019843815.1. Lineage (NCBI taxonomy): Eukaryota > Metazoa > Chordata > Mammalia > Rodentia > Muridae > Montemys > Montemys delectorum. Next base: position 71,971 of record JADRCD010224440.1, on the reverse strand, counting down.
CATGGTCACCAGGTCTAACCCCAAATACCTGCTGCTCACACATTCTCTATGCAGCAACAGATGCTGCACTTTTGACTCTTCACTTGCTGTCCTAGATATTTGTGACATCTTGATGGAAGGGTTAAACACACAAAATTTGGCCTCTGGTTGTTAATAGACGAGTGGCTATTATAAGATCATAAAATAATAACAATTTGATTTTTATTCTGATTTTGTTCTGAAACACCGAAAACATTCTGTATAGGAGAAGCCGAATAATCGGCATCTTTGTGTTAGAATGGTCACTGCTGACTTTAATATGGCAGGAGTGATAGCTAAGCTCATCATCACAGTCTGTCATTCTGTGACATAAACTTGAGTCACATTGACTTTTGGACAACACAATTAGAAATTGTTAAGTTTCCTCTGCCAGTTTGTTTCGCCATCTACCTATTGTAGAGAGCGAGAAGATTCAGAGCAGTTAAGTTACTTCTCCAAGCTCTCTCAGTGAGAGGCAGCTTCCTGGGGCTTAACACAGCCAATCTGCCTTCACCACTTACACTGTTAGCCTATCTCCTGTGAAACTTGTCTATAAACTATTAGTAATGAGAAACCTTACAGCGTGGTCGTGTGCATACAGCCTGCATCTAATTACCAAAGAGTTTCTCTGTGAAAATGTTAGGCAAGTATTGGATCAGTTACAGCAGTTGCCAGAATTTAAGATGAGGGTACTTTAAAAAAACACACTCTCTCACGTGTTTTCTTAACTATACCATCTCTGAATAACTCTCATTCAAAATTTGCAACCTGCCCTTTGTAGCCTGCAGTCTTACAGAGTATAGATCTCTGGTCAGGTTACCTCTGCATAGTTTCACACTTTGCAGGGAACAAAGGCGGTAGAAAGTCAGAAAACAGTTTGTTCTAGAAAAATGAAGAGGAGACACACCGGAGGAGGTCCAGCCCGGCAGTGATATGAAAAGGGCATTCCATAAGGAGGTCTCTCAGTGAATCACTGTCCTTATATCTTTGGGTCAAAATCGAATATCTCTTTTTATTCACTGATATGTGAGTCCATTCAGCTTTTGAAATCATTTGGTGTGAGGCTGCAGGTTCATCTTATTTTGTAGTTTTCCTAGGAATTATAATATTGGAAGCAAAATATGTACTTCAAAACCTTTGTTAAATCTTCCATGTATTCTAACATGATATTAGAATTTAGATGAAACAACTGAAATCTTTGTTTCCTGAAACATCTTCCTGCCACGTTATATTTATGTATTTATGACTCTAATAGGATATTTCAGAAATTATCTATGAGTAAAATTTTAATTCTTTGTATATCTTTAATATTTACTCACTATACTAATTGTGCCAAAGTAATTTCATGTAATATAAATAATTTTATTAAATATTTTAAAACAGTATATGTATATTTCTTTAAGATTTTTGTACCACAGTTAAATGTAATAAAAATGACTATTAATAAAAGAATGAATTCCATTTTTATACAAAATATGGAATAAAGAGTATGTTGTGCTAAAAACATTGGATTTCAGAATGTGAAATAAATTCTTATGCTTCTTAGATATTTAGTGAACACTGTGTAACCCTGACCTCATATTAAGGAGATACTGTTCAATTATCAGTGCTTTTGGTGGACAGTATGATGACACCTGCGTCTTCCCAGAGCGGTTCATTTCCACAGTACAAGCTGGTGGGACAAGCCGTGGCCCCAGAGGATCAGCAGCTCATTTCTGTTAGCCAGTTTCAGCAAATAGCCATTTGGAAATGTGTCTGTATGAGATGGAAAGCTGTACAGGTTTGTGGGTTCTCATGTGCCGAACTGACTTTTCTCTAGAACTCCTTAGATTACAGGGAAAAGTGTGTGGTGTTCTTTGTCCTTAAATTTCATTTTTCTGGCTTGTCTGTTTCCTTTATTAATTTGCTGTAGGTTGAGTTTTGCTTGTCTTGTTCCCTTTGGTGTTTTCTGAGTGTCTAGTTTGGACTTCATTTTGTTTTTCTTGAAATGAATTTTTTTCTGAAAACTCTATTTTTGCAAATTAATATTGATGCCAAGAGCGATGAGAAAGTGGCCACCAGTGGTCCACACTTAGACGCTTCTGCCGCCTCTGGAATCCTAGTCAAATTTGTATCTTCATAATAATCACACAAAGCCATATACCAGGCATAATGTAACTTAGAAACAACAAAACCTACTTTCTATTATTATTATTATTATTATTATTATTATTATTATTTATCATTTTTGGTTTTTTTGAGACAGGGTTTCTCTGTGCAGCTCTGACTGTCCTAGAACTCACTCTGTAGACCAGGTTGGCCTCAAACTCAGAAATCTGCTTGTCTCTGCCTCCCAAGTGCTGGGATTAAAGGTGTACACTACCACTGCCTGGCCAAAACTTACTTTCTATGGCACAGACAAGGCCTTGTAAATAGATAAAAGAGTCGATCCAGCCAGGGCTTTTATTGCAGAGGAGTTCCTGTGACTTCAGACTCTTTATTGTCTCATTCTATTTTCTTTTTTTCATTTATAACATGAATCTGATGTGTCAAGAGGATTCAATAAAATATATTATACACATCACTAAATGTATGGATATACTGTACACCAGAGGCATTCATATTGCTCTGGTCTGAATGTTGGCAGTCAGTCCAAATTATCATTTCCCTTTGTATGAGAAACCTTGCCTTAGGTTAGACTAAATGTGACTGATTTGCATATTATACTGTAGGTAGGGTACTGTGCATTGTTTATTGTGAAATCTAAAATCTACTCTCTGACATAGGTATAAATGTACACTGTTACACAGTACCTTATTTACTTACCCTGCCTTAACAGAGAACAGTCCCCAAACTGAGCATGTGCACGACTTCACACTAAGGAGGCAGTATTAGAACAATAAATTTTATCTGTTCCTAAAATCCATTTAATAAATGTAGTTATCTATGAATGGAAAATAGTTATAGTCATCTGTTCTGACTTTAATCCTATTTAATATGAATGCCTCTTTAGTTTCGTGGTATTCTATAATAATTCGTATTTTACATTTCAAATAGGATGAAATATGAATTTCATTCTAAAAGACTCATGTGTTTAAAAAATTTTATTTTTAATTACATATGTGTGTGTGTGTGTGCATGTGTGTTTATGCATTTGGGTATATACATGTGTGAATATAGGTGTCCAGAGGTATTAGATTTTCAGAGTTGGAGTTTCTGATGACCATGAGCCTTGCAGTGTAGGTGCTAGAAGCACATATTGGGTCCTTTAAAACAGTGGGATAGGCTCTTAACCATTAAGTCATCCCCCTAGAATCCATAATTGTTCATGTAAAATATATATTTATTAAAGTTCCTGCACAAAACAGCATCAACTTCAAGTCTTCCTTTTTGTATTTTATTATCGTCTTCTTTTGCTCTGTTTAATGTGTATATCTCAAACTATAGCTACAGTTAGGACTTCATTATATTCCAAAGTGTTTCTGATAATGTAGAGTATAAACCTTAGATCTGTTTACACTCCTTCCTTAATGGTCTAAAAGTAATACCCAGCTATTCTGATTGTTCCAACCTTATTTTTTTTCTTTTGTACTTGTAATTGGCAGGGAAGTGGTGCTAGGTATTAATATAACCCATGGTATCCAAAGATATTAATCTGACTCATAGGTTTAAGGTGTGACTTGGGTAAGAGAAGAATAAATGCTTTTATTTTTATTTTTTGTAAGCAAGGGGACAGCCTTATATGTAAAAGTTACAATGACACCCTAAGTACAAGGTGTACACTGCCTTCTTGGTAAGACTATTATTGGTTATTGCCCATGCTGGAGTGTTGACTTTGTGTGTGGCAATGAGTTGGCATTATTATTTGATGTTAAAGGAGGTTCAAATATGCGTTCAGTGGATTTGCTTGTATACCTTTAATTGAATAGGCTATTTGGGATATTTAGCGCATAGAGAGACTATTAGAAAAAAAGCAGAGGAGTGCCTCTGAGGGCAGGAAAAATAAAATTTATTTTCAACTCTCTGGTAGTTGCCCAGAGTGGCAAAATCAGACTTGCCAGGAAGTACGTAATCAATTTGAAGTTAGTTAGCAGATGTCTAGGATTTACAATTTCACTTCCACGACTCTTATAATAATTAATGGTCTAAGCACCACAAAATACTTAGCATTTTCTTGAGAAAAATCTCACTTGTCTTTCAGAGCGGTTTCATGGTAAAACTGTATTATAGATCTATAACAGGAAGGAAACTGAACACACTGCACACGTGTGTTGATGTTTGGGGGTGTAGTAGAAATAGAAAACTAAGCTAAGGATTAAGTTAGGGATCAGATGAGATGTTTTATTTACTTACTGGATTGTTTCCTGCTTCATAATTTTTTTTTTTTATAAAATGAAACAGGTAGGGCTAATATTTACTTATTTTCTTTGACATTGGTAAACTGGTTTTCCAAACTTTGTGTGTGTGTGTGTGTGTGTGTGTGTGTGTGTCTGCTTGTGTGTGCAGGTACACATGCACATTGTACAAACCCACACATATGGAGGCCAGTTTTATATCTGGTATGTCACTCAGTTGTTCTCCAGTTTATTTACTGAGGGATGTCCTGTCACTGAACCTGGAAATTTCTGAATTGGTTTCCACATCTAGCAGACACGTCCCAGATTGCTCATCTATATCTCCTGAGTGCACCTGAAATATAGACACACAGACACCTATTTCCCTTGACTGAGCCGTCTCTATAGCCCCCAAACTTTAGGTAATTCATATATATATATATATATATATATATATATATATATATATATATATCTTATATATTATGTTATAAGGTATATTACCTTAGACTGGTCACTCTTGTCTCCTAATGAATATTACCTTTTTATTCAAACAACTCACTTGGCCCTAATTCATGAAAAAGTTTTTTCATCCCATCAGCTCCAAGGTGTGAGGCAAACCAGTGTTAAAGAAACATGTTCAGAAGCCAAGGTTCTCTAGATAAAATCGGTGGTAAATTTGTATATGGTTATGCTTACGCTCCTCTCGTTTGCTCTCTCTGAATAAAGGCATGCTTTGTTAATCCTAAGTGACATTATGGTCTCAGTTTTCTTTGATGTTTTTTAAAATTAATTTGCTTTGGTTGAACTGAAGCAGAACACTTGCCTAATAGTAACACGTAGCAGGGCATTCTGACCCATAGCCTTTTGCTGGCCCTGACTTGTTTGACAACTGTATAAATTTTGAAAAAGTGACCAAATTTTGGAATGCATATTAAATATTGACCTCAGTCACTCTTATAGGAATTTTAGCAGTAGAATTGTGATGGTATGTCTTAAAGGTAGAGAGAATAGGAGGGATGCTGTGGGCCGGACAACTTCCAGATGCCTTCCAAGGAAGTCATGTTTATAATGAGTTGAAAAAGTACTTCTCTTAGTAACTGTTCTGGAGGAAAACAGATTAGCATGGGGGTAAAAAGACAAGTCTGAAAGTATGTGCACTTTGAGCTCAATTTTAACAGTAAAATGTATTTACCTTGAAAACATTCCCAAAAGCACCCTGTTTAATGCATTTAAAATTGATGAATAGGTCATGAAACCCCATAGGTAATTCTGTAATACTATTCATTACCAGTTTTAGTTGGGTTGTCATGTTGGAACTATGGCGATTTTATTTCATGAAGTGTGTGTTACATTCTATAACATAAATAAAACCGTATCGGCATAAGCAGAAAGATAAAGTGTTTTAGCTGTATAAAATCATTGTCCATTTCTTCCACTGGCTGGTTCAACATGAACTGCATTTGAATTAGAATAGGTCTTGATTGATGGACCACCATTCGCTTCTGGGTTTACAGATCTTAGTCTCAATAGTTGGAAAGATGCCTTGTCCAGCAGAGGCTGTTCACTATACTATTGCTTTGCGTGAGCTGGATGAATTTAGACCCCAGGTTGATCATTACTGCTTAGGTCTGTGAAAGGAAAAGCTGCAATCTCAATTCTAAGCTGTGACCTGCTATTAAGCCAATTTGAGGAATAGCAAAAAATCAATACAGACTCATAGAAAATACACAGATTACAGCAAGCTATCAAATTATAAAAGCTTGTTAGCTTTTTGGAATTATTGTGTTTTTCTGTATAGGGCCAGGGTGTAAAATGTCTTATGTAGCCTACCCCATTTTTATTTTACTAGAGAAGAGACTTGTAACATTTTGGAGTAATGTAGAAGGAAAAGTAGATTTCACTGGCTGCATGAAGCCCTTATTAGAGTAACTAATAGAAACAAGACATCGATTAGTCAGATGTTCAAATAATTAAAGTGTGAAAAACAAAAACAAGAACAAAACACCTTAAGACTGGAAACCTAGGTGGTAGAGAAGAATCTAAGCTTTTTTGGTTTATGTTTAACTTTGCTATTCTTTGCACTTAGATTATTCATGTGATTTTTAAGAGTTTTGCTTAGTGTCTAGAGATGAGTTTTTCCTTTGCCACTATCAGCATTAAACTCAAGTGAACCACAGACTGTTGCCAGTATAATTAGAAGAGGCTTAAGGAAAGAGTCCACATGATACACCCACTTTATGTATTACCATAACAAGGAGTGGAAAGGGATGGGCTGAATTATGTTCGTAAAGCTGTCAAGGTCACCAGGACCTCGAAACACAGGTACTTGCCAAGTCAAATAAAAACCTGATGATACTGTCTTCATTTTATGAGAATAGCATCATCCACGCCTACAGCCCAAATTCACTTTTAGGTCCAGTCTAGCTGAGCATTTTTTAAAATAATCTGATGCCTTGGTAGCATCACAATTCATACCATGTTTTTTCTTGAAAAACAAATTCTCCAAACAAATGTATGCATACATATAGATACATACATATTTGTCTGTCTCTATGTGTCTATGTATATATGTATGTATGTATGTATGTATGTATGTATGTATGTATGCATCCATCCATCCATCCATCCATCCATCCATCCATCCATCCATCCATGCATCTATCTACCTATCTATCTATCTATCTATCTATCTATCTATCTATCTATCTATCTACCACTATCTATACATGTGTACATTGTAAGTTTTTAATATCAGCTGTGGTATCTAGAACGTTGAATTCTACATGTCTAGTAGATGCTTAAAGAATTCCATTTTGATTTTTATCAAACTCCTAGAACTGTAACCTACTTGAATAACTTCCTCATGAAAGCCCCTACATTGAGAATCCTTCATAAAGCAGATATTTCTTTCTTCCACATTCCTTAGATATTATGTATTAAAGAGTAGGCTCTGTTGTGTTGAATTTTAGGGTCAATTTGCTTATTTTTCCTCATAAGCTCTTAAGGCCTTGAAGCTTACCAAACTTCCTTAATAACCTTTGTATATGTCGCTTCTGGAATATCCTTGATATTCATTGAATTGAAAGCAATATTCTTTCCTAATCATGGCCAATACTTTTTAGCTGATCATGACTGATTTTAAATTCAGTTTTAGGGAAATCATTGTTCTGCAGTTGCTGATCTCTTTTCTAAGGATCTCTTCTGTCCGGGGTGGGGATGGGGGGAGGTTTCTCCCGTAGCATACATATGTAGTTCTCTGCAAGGCTTCATGCACCTCTGACTGGTTCTAGCAGAGTAGAGGATCCTTTTTATTCTGTGGGAGCATTGCTGGATCAGGCTCCCTTTTGGGGGGTGCTTGCTATTGTTTATGTTATCTTGCACTGACTGGCGCTTGTAGGGTCCTATTACTTTGGTTGTCTGTATACCTCATGTCTCTGTGGAGTGGTACATTGCTCCTTTTAGTGTCATGATTCAGTTATTTGGGTAAGAATATTAGCACCCACTCATGAATGTGTTGTTGGAGAAACTGTGGGCCTTTCATACAGAATGATGTTTAGCCTCTGACAGGTGCACATTATCAGAGTTCACTTTCCTTTGCTCTTATGTTGAGAATATTGCGAACACCTTTAATAGTTTTATTGCATTATGGGAATAACATCTAGAATCCAGACTACAATTATATCACTGTTGCCTTTAATACAGAATAAATCATACTAAAAAGGGGATATTATTCTTTACAGAGATTCACATGTCTATGCTATGCATAAAATTTTCCATATCGTAATATTATAAAAAAGTTTTATCTTCTAAGTCCAGACATTTTATCGTTTCAGTTTTTCTTTTTCAATTTAAAGTTGAAGAGAGAACCCAAAGATATAGAATGTGCACAGACCCTGCTGGTGCTTCCTTGCTCCTGTGCTTAACCTGCTCTCTGCCCTTGAGAGAGGTGTGGTGATAGAAGCCATGCTGTGTATGTCACGCACGTTTCTAGAGAGAAAATCTAGATGAGTATTAGTGCCAGCACTTCTGCACTTAAGCATCTGATTCTGGAGCAACTATAGTTATCCACTTTGAAAAAGGATCATCAAGACGGATTAAAAATTTAGCACTTGAGGCTTATTAAGGGTTAGAGTGGAATAATTATTTATGTAGCTGGGGATACTGCAGTCCTCACCAGCACACTGTGATATGCTACGCACTTCCTGCCTCTTGTCAAGGGCCCTCACAGTTTTTATCTTCCTGAGAATAAGTCTTGCTGTTCCTTGGTTCTTCATGCTTCCTGCTTTCTTACTGTGTCTATTATCAGAGGAGATAAATCTTACTGAAACCCTATGAACATACAGCTTTATAAGCCATCTCCCATTGCTTTGCAGCAGTTGTCTACCTCAGAACAATCAATCCTTGTTCTTTTGGTGTTCAAAGGAGATGAGTGTGGACTAGGCCTTCATACTACATTGATTTTGGTTGTTGCTAATTATGGAACCAGTCTTATTTTTTCTCTGATCTTGAAAGTTGGAAAATAAAAGGCTAAGCTACAGTGGTGGATCCTGGAATGCCACTCTTCATCAGGCTGTGAGATATTTTATATTGTGACTGCAGTTGTGTATTTTGGAAAGGTATCGTATTAACTGTAACAGAAAATTCAGTTAAATCTACTTTTAAATACTTGTGGATTTTTGTTCTTTCCTTTAAAAATCTGGATCTATCAGTTTCTTCCTAAGAGACTTTCTTAGTCCCTAATCTGCAGTTTCTTCATTCACGTTTTTGACAATCCAGGTAGTATTGCTACACTCTAGAGATATTTTAAACACTTTAATATTATTTTTGAGATATAGTCATAAAGCTGTCCCCTTCCTCTTCCATTCTCCAAACCTGCTCATGTACTCTCTCACTTTGTAAACTCAGGCTTCTTTTTCTTTTATTGTCCTTAATGTGTCTTTGTGTATATGTGTGTTCCTAAATACATAAATATGACCTATGTAGTCTATATAATGGTACTTATATGTATATATATTCAGGTCTGCTGAGAGCAGAAAAAATAATCTACCCCATGGAGAAGGGCCAAATTAGTTATATAATACCAAATGGTCAGCCCTGAAAACAATATCAGTAATTTAAAAATAGAGTGATATTTTTATTATGTTATTTTACTGTATAAAATTCAACAAAAGAGAGATATAGCAAAACTTTTTATTCTCCCACTAACTATCACTCTGAGGTTTTTAACTCAGTCCTGTCTGGAAACTTACAAAAGCAAAGGATAAGCCTTAGTCACCTGTAAAATTTCCTATCCAAGTGACTAGCACAGGATAGGCTGCAAACAGATACCGTTTGACTTGTGTTGGATGGAAAGCTGGGTGAAGTATGCAACACTATCACAATAAATTAATTCTCACCTCATATCCAATCTTCCCTCCATGCCTAAGATTAAAATAAGGCAGTTAATCATATCACAACAGTTAGGTAATATATTATGTTAAAAAATGAAGAAATAATTATTTGGAAGACAATGTCCAAGCATAAAAATAGTCATGAACATAAAATGCTGAAAGTATTTTAATTTAACATATTTAAGTAAGTTGGAGTAGTACAATGATAAAAAATCATATATATATTCTGTTCTCAGTCCGTACTGTTGGACTGAAAAATACATTCATTCGACTAATGAGATTGGCTGAATTATTTTACAAAATAGACAGCAATATTATGGATTGAATTTTCTCTTTAATCACATTTGTGAGTTTTTTTCCTAATGCAGAATACTGAAAACATGACCTTTACCTTGCTATTTATAAGCAGTAAAAGTATAAATCAATAATGAACTTGACCCCATAAAAATTTTGGGGTAATGCAATTGCGACTTTAAAAAATGTAGCATGTAACAGACAATTAATGAAGCTCAGAAGCATCTTTTCATATGAATGTAATAAGTGTATCAATGTAATGAATCACATTTGTTCTCAGCTTCCAGTTGAACAGTGGATTCTGTTAGATCAGCTGTGGGCTTCTGAAAACCAGATTTAGTAACAAATCAGCAACAACTTTGCCATACACCAAAAGGAGAACATGCCAGTCTAAACTTCACCTTGCTAATCACTAGTTGGTTTTCTTTAGTATCATATTCAGTTAAAGTGTGTGCGTGTGTGTGTGTGTGTGTGTGTGTGTGTGTGTGTGTGTGTGTGAGAGAGAGAGAGAGAGAGAGAGAGAGAGAGAGAGAGAGAGAGAGAGAGAGAGAGATATACACAGGTCAGCCTCTTTATTCTATTTGAGTGCTATATCTAGTATAACATTTCTTGCTTCCTGTTTTCCTCTTATTCCCTCTGCTAAAAAATTCAAGCCTCTGTCCTATAAAATATCTAAAATTATAAATTCAACTAACTGCTTCTATATAGTGTTTATATTTTCTTTACTTTTTGCATACTAAAAATTGAATCCAAAGTTGAATTTACTTTTAATGCCATTTGCTTTTGTGAGATAATCCTTCTTACAAAGTCCTGTGATTTTATTATAGCAATAGGTATAACTTCAGTTATCACCACTGAGGACGCTGAAATCTGTCATTTCTTCTTGACTCTTGGGTCAAGACCATGGGTTGGCTGGTCCCAGTGTTTTTACTTCCTTGTTGATCATGCTCTAGAACCATATTTTTTAAGGATTACAGAGGTGTAACTTTTGATTATACAGTGCCTCCTATGTTATTACTAGAAAATTTCTAAACAAGTGCTTTCCTTTAGTTTTATGATAAGGCACTATGAATTGTAATTTGTATTCCATTGGGAATATGCATGAATTTTACCAACTTTTAAGTCTAATATAAAGTCTAAACAAAATTACACATATCTTCAAATTTTATGATGTTTCTTATTGGGTAATGGGCTATCCTGCTAACCTTGGGCCTGGAGCCTGAAATGAGGCAGCAGAGGCTCTCAGGCCTGGCATCCCAGGCACTGCAGAACCTAGAGCTGGAGGCTCCAGCTTGGACCTTATGCTAGCCAGCTGGAGTCTAGGCCCCATTGAATTATTCTAATACATTTTAAGACTTTTCTTTTGGGAAAAATCTTTGAATTGCTTCCTTTTTATGATAATACATTTTTGATAACATTACATTTCCATGGTATCAGGAGTGCTCTGACGTTTCATGTCTGCTTAGCATAGATGTGTTCCTTAGGATTTGACTCCATTTGGGTTTGTTTTGTGTTCATGATGCAAATGAAAAACATAAGACACATGCAAAAAATATCCATATGTAAATCTGGTTTTCCTTATTCTAATATTTGGTGTCATGTATGTTTAAACTTACAGCAGTCTTAGCTGACTTCAAATTCCTTGGTTTTATTATCTAATATCATGGCAGTCAGAGGATTGGAGGATGAGTAACTCCCACTAACTCAGAGAAGCATAAATGACTATTTTGGGCCTAAAATGTTACAGTAAAGGACGTTTCATTTAAACTAATAGTTTTGAGGAAGTAAAATTAGAGTCAGCAGTACTGGAAATCCCCCTGAGACTAATGCAAATGGGCAGAGGCTATGAGGCTTCCATGCAGTAATATCTGAGCTTCAGCTGACTTCTAGCTTTAGGAAATACTGAAGAAATGTTAGTGGTTTTGTTATCTCTTATAATATGTATTTTGTACATATAAGGAGAAGTTTGAGATTCCTAAGATAATTGTTGGATAGTAAACATGTAGTGTGATATGGAAATCTGAGGTTAGCATTTATGATTCTGTTTTGTTAGAAATGTAGTTGTTTAAGAACTTACTTCATTTATTATTACTGTTTTAGGTGATACATGTGTGGTTGCCTATACCAAGGTGTGCTTGTGCCTATTAGAGAGCTAGTTTGTAGGGTCAGCTCTCTTCCCCACTGTTCGGTAGACTAGACACCGGCAAATTCTGGCACTAGGCTTGTTAGACAAGCACTTCTACCAGCCTGGCCCTCTCAGCAGCCCCAGGGATGGGGGATGTAATTGTTAAGTTGATTTTAGCATGTATTAAACAGTGATAACATTCTTGATGACTTCTATAGTCCAGAAATAGTTCCTTTACTTATGTTTAGGTAGTATAATCTAGCCATTATAATTACTTAAGGTTAAAATAGAAGGTAATTTCTTGGCATAAAATTTATTTTGCAATAGGAATGAAGACAAGATTGAAGCATCACATTGATTTTTTTTAATCATATGTAGAGATGTTTATGATATTACAGAGAAATATCGTGAAGAGATATTTTACTTTTTTATTTTATTTTTTAAGATTTCTTTATTTACTATATGTTAGTGAGCTGTAGCTGTCTTCAGACACCCCAGAAGAGAGTATTAGATCTCATTATGGATGGTTATGAACCATCATGTGGTTGTTGGGATTTGAACTCACAACCTTCAGAAGAGCAGTCAGTGCTCTTAGTCCCTGAGCCACCTCTCCAGTCCTGGAAGAGATATTTTAAATCAGATGGTATTTTTATTTGTACCCTTTGCTGGGTTGCCCTTTCTAGACATTTTAAAAGAGGGAAAACACAGAAAGCCAAGTGTGGTCTCTGATAACACCAAGGAGCAGCTGAGTTTAACTTTAAGGTCTACAAATAGATATTTATGTCCCTCAAATAATAGTTGAAGTTTTGCCTGGAAGAAATATTTTCATATGAATGGCATACAGGTTGATGGCAAAGTTCACCAAGTCATAAGTAATGACAGTTTCAAACTGTTGAAAGTGGAAGGCTAGTCCCAAAGAGACAGGAGTTTCAAAAACAACTGGCAAAAGTAAATGTTACACAACACAGAAAAATACCAGGAGAAGAACTGACAGACTACAACAACAGGAAGATTAGTCACTTCTAGATGGACAGTAGAGTGGTGTGGGTGGGGGCAAGGAGAAGAGTAGCTCAAGCAGGGTGTTGTGTAATATTGCAGATGCGAACCCCTTGGGAGCCACACTGGCAAAAACAGGTACTGCCCAAAGGCCCAGATATGAAGTTTTCAAAAGCAGTGACTGGACTAAAAGTGGGAAGATGTTAGGCTTGAATTTAAAGAAGCTTACAAGAAACTGGTGGTAGTGGTCCTCAGCAGAGCTGAGCTGTGTAGCTCAGGCTGCTAGGTAGGCTGTCAGGGAAAGAAAGCCTGGCTTGTTCTTCACACAAGCTGAGGCTCCATTCAGATATATAGTTCAAGTAAGTAGAAGTGCTCTGGGCGCCGTATTTGTGTGCGCTCTTTGAAATAACTTTTGCTTATAGAGAACATTTATCCACAACTTAACAAGTATAGATATCCAAATATTCCAATAGTTATTTCTGTGAGCTTTTAAAAGTACTAGTAGTCATTACCTGTATATTTTATAAAAAGCTACTCTGTAACTAGAAACCAGAAAGTTAACTGTGTCTGTGTGCATTTTAGTGAAGTTCTGTTAATTTTCCATTCATAGTAAAAGGAATAGGCATATTCCAGAAACTGATTTTGTTGAGTCCCCTCAGTTGTCAGATGTGAATAATAAGATGCCTGCCTCAAAAACAGACAACAATAATAGATAGACCTGGATGCAGTAATATGACATGCTATGTATTTTATTAGTATACTCCTTAGCCACGTATGGCCCAACTTGCTTCCATGACATATGTCTCGCTTACAAGGAAGGTGTTTATTAGCAGGGACACTCTTCCTTACACAACTTGGTGAGGGGATTTGTTGTGTTACATATATATCAATATTTAACAGACAATTGATTTGAACTTGTTAGTTCAAATTAGTTCTCTTAGTAATTCTTATAGATTATGTCAAATATTTTTAAATTGGATACCAGGACACAATTTTGCTCTATTTGGAAAAACATACCTTTTTCAGTTAAAAGTAAAAAACAAGTGATACTATTCAAATCAGATAGAAAATTTGCTTAATTTAGAGACCGTAGATTTCATTTTATTCTGCATAGCGATATGGAATATCTAATTTTGTATCATTGTACTCAGGGAACTGGAGTATGTGGTGAGCCATTCTGATTTGCTGGCATTTTTTTTTTTATCAGCTACAATGCTTCTATTGTTCATGTGCCCAAAATTTGCTTAGGTAAATTCTAACCTCTAAGAAAATAATGAGATAATGCAAATACTGAAAGTACACTCAAAAAAACCAACTCTTCCCGTCTCCCCTGCCCCATACATAATAGAAAGGGAAATGTTTATTTTCTAAACTGTACAGACAAATGCTATCTCAGACACAGAATGTCTTCCCTTTTCCTGGTGTGGACACAGTAAGTCATCCTGAGTCACTTGAGGATTTTATTTAGCCAGTTTTATTTAAAACATAAAATTATGACTCAGGGGTCTATGTGGCACAGTTAGACATTCTTACTGTCCGGTTTCCAGTGCCCACACAGCTAGCTCCCTATTAAATGTTGGGTGATCTTTGTCACTATGGAAATGTATAAAAACCTCATCACTTGTGTGCCCTTCACTTGCTATAGTTATTCTTAATACATTTGTTTTCATATGAAGTCTATTCAAAGAATTAAGTAGAAGGAATAGGCCCAGTAATAGCTCATGAATATAAGAGGTGCTTAGCTTATTTGTACACAGATACTGGCTTTTCTTTCTCTCTCTCTCTCTCTCTCTCTCTCTCTCTTTTTTTTTTCTTCTTATTTTGGTGAGTGAAATATTTACATGACTAGGCACTTGGGCTCAAATCTTAACACTTCCACTGCCCCTAGCATCAGCAAGAAATAACTATATGACAGACTGAACAAGTTCTGGATATGCTGAAAAACAATAATTTATATATGCTTGTTTGACAGCATAAATAACTGATGGGTTCTCCTAGTTATCACTCACTAATGCCAAGATTATAAGATCATTTGTTCAGGAGGTTGGATATGAATCTCAAAAGTTCAGTGTCAACCTGGGTCTCATCGTGAGATGTGTCTTACAAATAAATCCTTTAAGCTGTCTTACACACACACACACACACACACACACACACACACAAAAAAAAAATCTATGCGGTTACTTTATTTCCCTTACCGATATGCTAGAAGAATATATTCTTTAGCATGTTTTTTTTTTTTGTTAAATCCAGTGTTCCAAGTAGAGGCTGGAACAGATTGAAAAATGTTATTAGCTGGTGAATAAATCAAGCGTATTTTATGTGGAGTCAACGCCACTGTCTAGGGTCACTGCAGAGAGCTGTCCATCTGCTTTTACTTTTATTTTAGAAATAACTGAGAATAAATAAACTCTTACATGTTATGTCATTTGAAAGGAGTCCACATAGGCACCAAAATAAGTTGTTGATAAATGCTGCCCAGTGGCTGTATTTCTTAAAGCCTATGGCTAAAGTGTAACTAAGGGAAAGTTCATCAAAAGAATATTCTCAGAAAGTTTTCGTAGATTCTCCTCCTTAATTTTACCTAAACAAGCAGTAGCTGGTCGAAAATAGCCCGAGTTAGGCTTGCAGTCAGTGAAAGAATCGGGTTGGCTTCCGTGTTATTTTTGCCTTAACATTAGGGACCTGTCGGCATGATTTGAACTGTCTGGTCTGATAGTCTTGTGTTCTCAGCAGCTCATTCAAGGAAGGTCATTTCAGCTGCTGAATATTCAGGGAAGCCCTTGGTCACAGTTGGTTTCAGCTCATATCTCATAGGATGGCCCTTGAATTTCTTAAGCTCTGTCTGAACCCATAATTATGGCATCAGCCTGACATTTAATGAAATCCATGGGCTGAGCTGGGAATGTGTACAAGTGTGACTGCCGCAGTGGTGGTTTTCCTATAGAACAGGCACTGCTGGTAACAATGCTTTAGTCCTGTGGGGCCACCGAAGATGTTGTCTATTTTGACAAATGTGACAACTAGATACGTTCTTGACATCCTAACATCTGACAGCCATAAGACATGTGAGAGAAATATGTTCATCTGTGTAGAGTTTTTCATATTTGTATGTTTTTGAAAGGGAGCGGGCCTTAGCAGATCCTCCTCCCACCACAGTTCTTGCTAGACAGGGTATTTATTGCTCCCTCTCTGAAGAGCTCTAGTACTCAGTTTTCACGAGTCTACATCAGTGTTGCAGGTGCATTCCAAAGTCTACACTTCTCCTGCTTTTCCAGGATTATGACATTAGGTGACACTTCTTACATTAAGCGTTCACCTTGCTGTGTCGATGTAAAACACCTGAGAAAAATGTCAAGAGTCTTGGTTCACAAGTTTTCAGTTTCATCAATAAGACCAATTTTCTACTATGCAAAGAATTCATGCATTAGGGTTCTCTAATTCTCTAAAATGTCTGTGATAGAAATATGTTAACCTTTTTCTTTTCCTCTTGAAGTTTTTAAATTCCTGAGAAATGAATCTAGTTATCTTTTCTATCTCTTGCATTGAATTTCTAGCACATCATCTAAATACCTTGCTAATGCTCCTACATGCCATTGTCTAATCATATTCTCGTGAAAAGAAATGATCCATAACATCAGAATGGAAATAAAATATGGGAACAGAGAAGCATTGCCCATTCTGTAAAAGTTACAAGAACTGATGTCTCCCCATGTAGTCACAGTGTTGTACAGATTGTGAAAACAGTAACCTTTGAAAACTGTGTCTATGCCAGGAAGGCAGATAAGAGTAGATTTTAAAATTGAGCAAACTTTCAGGGTAGCAATTACCCTACATGGTAAGTTTCTTTCAGTGGCAGGTTTTAGGGAAGTTAATTTCTTACTAGGAATGAGGAGGAAATAAATTATGAAAGGCCTAGTGAGGTTGCTGTAAGATAAACTACTGAGGGCAGTTTTCTGTATAGAATTGGGAACTGAGTTTCTCATAATAACAGTGTTTATATCACTTGCTTGGAGAGAAGATTTAGGTATGATCACAGGAAGACACCTGTCTTGACACTGGGTGTGGGATAATTGCAAACACCAAACAGACTATACGGGTATTCTGTGCGGGTGTGGAATCAACGATAATGTTTCGGCTAGCATCCTGCTGGGTGTGGAGCTGACAATACTCAAGCTACTGTTGCCACCCCTGCTGCTGATACTGAGAAATGGAAGCATGGCTGACCAGCAGACCCCTAACTCTTAATTTCATAGCAGTTACATGAGAGGTATTGCTGAAGGGATCCATCTTGGGTCCTTTTCATGGCACCTTGGCAAGCAGAAAGTGTATATTATCCATTAAAGATGAAACATGGAGTTGACTGATAGATGCTGGTGAGTGAATGAGGCAAATTGGAAGCCAATTAACTAAGCTAAAGTGAGGCATGCCATGGGAAGAGAACTTCTAAGGCTGTGGACTTTGGGAGCATGTTCCACACTTGAGCGCTATGATCTGTAGCCTGCTTATGTTTCGTCAGTACTGCTGGCATTTTCTCACACATAAGGCTGATTCTCAAACCGAGTGACAGTTCAGTAAGTGGGATGAATGTCTCCATAGAATGTTTTTTAATCTCTACTTCATCTGTCCTTTACTTGAGTCACAGTTATACTTCCTTAGATGAAAGTGATTATTTTTTCCATTTCTAATTGTATTCCTGCTTTATTCATACTAGTTAGGTATAAATTTTAAATGAAATTAATTAATGTCCATGATTTTTGCCAGAAATGTTATTTTCAAACAGAGATAATTATCTAAGCAAATCAGTATAATATATGCTCATATTAATTGAATAGTTGTACATGCTTTATCTTTGTTGTATTTATACATTAATACTCTGAATGAGCTAGTATTTTCTATGTTGAAAATAGAGTTCATTTTTGATGTAAAGGTATATTTACCCTGATTCATCTCAGATACTAATAAGGTATCCATTACCTGTCTGTTCATTTCATTAATTGGAAGAAATACTAATTGTAAGTTTTTATAAGTCTGTAGGCTATAGACTGCAAATGTTCCTAGCATAATCATTCTATATTGATTGATGTTTAAAATATATTCTCTAAAAACTGTAATAATTACATATGAGAACTTAAGTAGTAACGATTCTGTCAAGTGACAGAGAAAGAAACATGATTAAATTTCTTTTCACTTTTACCAAGGTTAGCCCTATAGCCTTTAAGAGTTGGCATCTCCAACCCATCATTAGCATTCTCTGTCTCCTTATGGTATTATGTAGGTGGTACTGGAATATAGGTTTTCATGTATTTGTTAATAATATTTAGTGCTTAATATTTATTCAAATGTCTTATGCTTTAACTTATTTACTAGGACATTTTAGTTATACAAAACAACTAGTTTTTGTTTCTACTGAATGGCATACATGTGGCCTAAAAGGTTTATAAATAAATACATTAGTTTTCCCATTTTAGATCACCATTTGCTTCAACAAGTTCTTGTTAATGCTTTATTTAGATGGTATTGAAAAATGTAAGTGCAGTAGTGCAAAGTAAAATTGATCTGTTAAATTTTACCTCAAGTGACCACGTTATGGAGGAGACCGCCCTCCCTCCTCCTGACCTCAGGGTTTAGCCACTGTCTCTTAAGCCTTCCTTGGTGATACAATGTCTGGAAATGTTAAGACCACATTCCAATCAGGATCCAAGTGCACTGAAGCAGGGTTGTTACAGGGGAACATAGCGGCTTTGCAAGGTATCTTTGTGTACGAAAGGTATTCGCTCAAAAATCTTGGAGATCCACACTCCTCCCGAGAACTTACAAACAAGTGCAAGGTCAGATTTCATATATAAGTCCTCTGCCCTCCTTGTATATGCCATGGCTCATGTGCCCACACATGCCATGCACATGCATTCATACACACACACACACACACACCACACACACACAC